>VZSC01005679.1:62560-89699 GCA_013398225.1 Steatornis caripensis
CCCCCCCCAATATATTTATTCTCTAATGACCTGAACTTTAAATGGAAAGGCTGCTACTTTCATAAAACAGTAAGATTTTTTTTCTTCTGATGTTTTGATTTATTTATGCAAGGAGGTGATTCTGACAAGGCTTTACAATTACATTGCCATGCTACTACAGTTTCTTCTGCTTTTGCTGTCCTTCCAGATTCTTTTCTTTTCTCATCTCCTAGCTTTCTTCTTTTTCTTTCCATCCCTTCCTATGTCCTTATTTTCGCTCCCTTATCTCTTTTCCATATTCTTACAATTACAAGTTAAAGTCCCATAAAACTTAAGAAGCCTTCAGATAGATCATCGCTAATATAATTACAGTATGGAGAGCGTAGTGATGTTTGAGTGTAAATTAGAGTGAGATTTTACAGTTCATTAGAAAGACTCGGGGACTGAATTTAGTTTAATCAAAGCTTGAGTGCTCCCAGTATACACAGCATATACCCAGCGAAAAGCATTAATATGGAATCACAGATTCAAGATGAATGTCATGCTTTGCATTTATAGGAGTCCACGCAGGGTGCCTCACAGACTCTAGTACTGAACGGCCTAATGGAGTTAAACAAAAAAATAATTGTATGTAATTCATTAATTTGCAAATGGATATACATGACTTCACTTTTCTGCCTTCTTTCTGCAAGCATTCCTCCGAGAAACAAACACATACTGGGGGAGATGCTTGTCCCCAGCCCTGCTGGCTTTCCCAGACCCCCGCCACAGAGAGCAGCGAGCCCTCAGCGCCTGCTCCTGCAGAATTTTCCTCTTTATCTGACCTAAGGTCATTTCAAATGCATTTGGCAGCTTAGCCGGCAGAAGAAAGGGTGCTTCTCACTGCTGACTCTCCCCTGGTGAGCACTGGCACTGTTCCTGGGCTTCGATGTGCCCTGGAGCTAGTGAGAATGGCTCTCAGAACCAGGGCTCCTGGGACGTCCAGCTCCCTGCACCCCCGTGCGTTGACAGTACATAGGAAATATAATTCTCACCTGCTCACTGGAAAAGCATATATCCTCAAGATAATAAACCAAGATACTGAGGGTCATCCCTCCTAGAAAACATCCCTGTGGATATTTCCTAGGATCTCTCCTTGGCCGCTGGTTTTCCACTTAGATTTACTTTGTGACATGTGAAAAATGTTCAAGGTATTAATCTGACTTTGTTTAGTGTTAAAATTGTAATACAACTGTCATGCCACATTAAACCACTTGGTCTAGAGAAGTTAGTTTCCTCACATACTTTTCTCAAACTATTTTCAGATGTTTAAAAAAAAGGCCAGGTACAGCCAGAGGAGATCCCACAGAACACGCAGCAGCTCAGCGTGCAGGACTCACTGGGGCACGTCTGCAGGGTGCTTCTGGATGGGGAACGGGCAGCTGCTGCAAAGACCACTCTTTTAGGAGACTACACTAGAGCATATATAATTCAGGGTCTCCATGTGAGTGCACGTATGCGCCTTGCAAAAATATACTAAAGAATTTCAGTTTAATGTGGAAAGGCATAAGCTACAGGAGACAAGGTCAATGTCAAGAAGGCATAAAGTCTTGGGAGAGCAAGAGTGATGCCACCCTACACGCCATGCTGTAGCACGGCTCTGAGCCACAAATGGGTCGTAGCTGCAGCAAGAATAGGGCAGTGATGCCCGAGTGCTTCCCTGCCGTAGCCAGACCAAGGTCTGCAGCTACCGTGGCTTCCGGGACGATGAGCCGCGTGGGGCAGCGTCACCCCAGCTTTAATCAGTTTATCACCTGCAAAAAGTAGACTCGGTTTTGCTGCTTGAAAAGCCCTGGCGTGGATTTGTGTGTTAGATTTTTACTGCCCTAAAAATAGGAGTTCATAATTGAAAAGTTGGCAGATCCTTTAATTATAGGGGAGCAAACAATGCCACTACAGAGAACGCCACTAGAGAAATGTAAATACAGCCTAATTGTTACTTCTTTATTTCATTGTTAAAGAGCCAGCTGACATAATGGCAGACATGGGATAATGCCTGTGTCTTAAGCAGCAAGATCTGCAATCAAGTTTTTAAAATGTACCTCATTTGTCTCTCTCATGGGACTTTACACGCGAAGTCTTGCCAAATGAATCAAGGAAAAAATAGGGTAAGTGTGGATGCTGGAAAAAGAAACCACAAAGAATACATTGAAGGTACTATATGGGGCACAGTTTAATTGAATTGTGATTTGTTGGTCTTGTAAGCGCTCTCCAGAAAGGAATGTCATGCTAATCATAAGCTGTCCAAACTTCACCTTATTTTTAGCTGGCAAACTTTAAATGAGACAGTTCAGGATTTTGATTTCTGAGGGATATTGGATCACATTCACCCACAGGGCATTTAAATATAAAAACCTATTTATATGCAAATTCTTTAGTATTTCATGTAAAGTGGATTTTTATCAATTGACCATTCTATTCTATAAGTTATCATGTTGATAAAACATCTTTAGCAATGGTAAAATGAAGGAACAAATACAATCAGTGTGGCTCGCTTAGGTGGATCCTAGACTTTCCTTTGCTTCTTGGTGCATTCCTGTGAGTTCTTGAAATGTAGAGCTACAAATTTAACAAATTGCCTTTCATAGAAGGACCCAGGAATACAAGTCCTCAGAAAAGGCTCTTTTGATCACTCTCACCTTAATTGGAGAGATACCCAACACCGGAGAAAGTTCAGAATATGTTACTCGTAAGTCAAAGTAAGTGAGAGCACGCTTTTCCTACAGAATCAAATCCTTCAAACTTCTTTTTTCTTTTTTTGAGAAAGCTCGGGCCAAATCCCTAATGTCCAAATTCTAGCTTGTCCAGCTTTTGTCACACAACATCCTTTAGACATCTGTAGAAGAAAATGCTTCATTGTCAGAGCGCCTCTGGCTGTAGTGCAGGAACATTTGCTATTACAAGGCATTCCTTTTGATAGTAGTTTACATGCAAATACATAATTTGGGGTGGGGTGTGCCTTGCTAATTCTATGTATTGCGCAACACTAACAGAGTTTGGGAGGGAGTGGAGGGGGAACTCCTCTGCTGGAGGAAGAAGCAATCTCATCAGTAAGGTCAGCACTTCTGGCCTTTCTATCATTTGCTCACTGTGAAACACCTCGGCAAAACTAAGTAAGCATTTGCAGTGACACTTTGAGAGTTTTACTGGGCAACTTTGAGCACCAACACAGAGGACCACCATCCACACTAATATTAACACTTCCAAGCACAGAACTCCTCACCTCCAGAAACGAACGCCATCACCTTAATTCTCCTTGCACCCCTCCGGTTGTAATGATTATTACACCAAATAGCTGGAATCCACCGTAAACCTTCTCTTTGGGATCAAAACCACACTAATTCTCTTGAAAGACTTTGACTACAGTTTTCTTTTTTTTTTTTTTTTTTTTAACTCCCCTCGAGTTTGGAAGGCAAGTGAGCAGTTATCCCAGCACCGCCTTCTGGAGTTTCGCAATCATCTAGCTGGCCGAGGTAATACTAGCATTACATGATTAGCCAAAGGACAGAGAGCAGCCTAGGTGATTGAGAGAGTTGGGTGATCACAGATCTCACCCTTATCCCTGGGAGGTTATAGCCATGACAGCCGATTGCTTTGAACATGCTTGCAGTCGTTATTTGTTTATTTAAACGAGTTAGATGTAACAGAGCAGTTCCCTCTTTTCCTGGAAACAAGTTAGCGTTTCTTTGGATTGTTTATTCCTCCAAGGCTGAACTCAGGGACAGTCTTTCAGAAGTAATAAAGTATTACATATTGTGCTGGGTTTAGAACAATGTACAGAAGCGACCATTTCATATGCCATCTACCTTGTAAAGAGTTTAGTATACATTTTTACAGAAAATGGCATCATTTATCTGAGTACTAGTAGCTTTTCTGATAATAATATTGCATAGAGAATCAAGTATGAATTCAAGCATATTTGTCCGACATAAATCTTCACAGACCTCTTCAAAATTTACACAGTCCTTTTAAGAGGTTTGAGAGAACAGGCAGGTGACTTCACAAATTGAAGCTTGTTAGATAAAAGAGATATTAACATCACAAGTATTTGTTCTGGAATTTGATTGACCAAACAAATAAAAAAGGTCTTCTTTGCTAACTCTTAACAGTGAGTGATCAATGTGACGTTTGAATTTACAGTATTTAAACTTTGCCTTAGTAGGTTCACAACTGACTGCAACACTCGATGCCCCTTATTGCCTCCACATTGTTCTTACCATTTGCCTCTCACTTTCATCTATTAAGTTGTTCTCTAATACATTAAGAAAAAAAAAAGATTTTTTTCAACAGGCAGACATTATCGCTGATTGAACCGGCAGGAACTATACTTTTTACATTTCAATGAAGATTACTAGTCTTTGATATCTTACCCCTGCCTTTCAGTTGCACATATCAATAACAACCATATTCTGCTGTATTATTATAGCTAAGTCAAACAATGTAATTTGCAGAAACATATCCCATGCAGCTCATTAAAATGATGAACTCACGTCACTATTTATAATTTCTGTATATCTGTATTGTATTCATTCATTTCTTCCAATGATATCCATTCTTTGGAAACAGATTTGCCAAATTATTTATTTGATGAATGCAATCTTTTTGTTTCTTCTAATTTTCTACAAATGGTAAACAGCTGTCATGAATTAGTTCACAATTCACAATCATTCCACTCCTCTGAATAGGGAAATTTCATCCTATCAATTTCTCCTGATCTTTTTGGTTATTTTTCTACAATCCTAATTCTTCATTTGATCACTAAAGCGGCAGTGCGTTGCATCCCCTGATAAGCTAACATTTACAGCTTTCCCTGTAAATGTATATTCTAATGTGAACTGTGTGACTGATGTTAGTTTGAAAGCAGAAGTTCTTTCCAGCACTTCAGAGAACAGAAAGGTACTTCTTTGACAGACAAAAGACAACCCTAATTAACCTTATGAAGTAAGTTTACCCTCAAATACTACAATCGGTAAGCAACACAGGAAGGGCTGGGGCTGAATTCACCAATCTCAAAGTAATATTTATGGTATCTCTTCATCGGATTGAAGAGCTGCTAAAATTCTTAAAATATCTGCTCACCATATCCATGGGAAGTTCGACTGAATTTCACTCAGTTTCTGATTTAAGTTTATATTCTTGTAGCTACTACCTTGTACTATTAAAAAACCTCACAAGCTTGTAAATATCTGGTCATGTACAAACAGAAGATTTTCAAAATGCCAATAAAGTCACTATACTTCCTCTAAGGTGTCATCAGCTAACATCTATTAAAATCAGCGTGGAAATGGAATTGGTAAAATAAGGACTCACTTTCCCAATGTGTGAAACAGGAAAACACTTCGAAATCAAACAGAGATTACTTTCAAAGGCTTTGTTGTACCAGAAATAGAAAGCCATTTACAGCCAAGCCAAAATAGGCACATACACAAGTTCTTACAATCTATAGTTTCCTATCAAACTGTATCACCATGAAAACCAAAAATCTAGTGCCATCACCCATGTTTTACAAATCCTTCTTTCTCAGCATTAACTAACGATGGCTGTCATTTGCAAGTAGTTTCACAGAGGTGTACTGTTTTTACAGTTTTTAAAATATTTCTACCTTAATTTCTAGTTTTCCACTTTTGATCCATTTAAAAAAAAAATTTAAAAACCAGAATAAGGAGATTCTGATGCCCACAACAACAATTTTCCTCTGGCGTGATTTACGTAAGCGAACTGTTTCTCTGGACCTTTCTTGAAGGAACTGGAGCCAAAGGTATTCCAATCTTCACTTTGAGTAGACACTTATATTTTAGAATTATCATTAGCGAATTAGCCATACACATGCTTTTAATAATCAGCCTTATTAAGGATAAAAACTTATCTCCTATTCTCAGATGTAATTACAACATACTCCTGATCTCCACTAAGTCTATAAACAGAATACTTGTTTTAATTCTTGACCCTTGGGATCAAAACCAAAATCAGAGATTAAAAGAAGTCAAAAACTTATCAGTAGCCCACCATAATACAAACTAAAATACAGAGACCATCCACATTTATTTTGTATTCAGACTTTGCTTTGCATTGTGTTCAAACACTAATCCTTCCATTTACTTTAAAAGATTAATGCAACAAAAGGGTGACTAATTGTAAAAGGGCACAATAAGGTTCAGGTTAACACTCTTTTGTATTAGAGAAAAATAATATGTTTGAGATGGAGAAATTAAATTTTCTGGAAGAGGTCAGCATGGGAATCAAATGAATCCTTCTGATTCATGCAGAGTCATGCATTAACCACTTGAGATTTGGAAGGAAAAGACTTCAAGCTTTTTTTTCCTCCTGTACAGATAATTTCCTTTAATAACTAAGACGCTATTTTGTCTTCAGAATATCAGCTTTCCAAATTAGTTGAGTTCTGAAGGTCCTCCAGAGCACAACATCTATGATTAAACACTTTCTAAAGTTCACTCTGCTAGTAAAAGTGGAAATTCCATTATTTTAGCAAGAGCGGGCATGTCAAATTTATCAAGGCATGATAGGACTGAGGATGGAATAGAGGTAAGGAATCTATGTTTGTAAGTTATATTCACAGGGCACAGAAGTTATTATAAACCTCGCTATTATGTGGTACAGTAATCAAATGAAAAGTATAGTTATTGTGACTCTTGTTAAGCCTAAATTGTAAAGAATTATCTTCAAAACTTTTCAAAGACAGCAATTTAGAGGCAGTAGAATCATACAAGCATGTTTCCTTTGGCTTGGCTTGCCTATGAGAAAAGCCCCTAGTTTATGACTTACCCTCTTCAGGAGCTCTGGGGGTTGTGGAAATAAAAGCCACGTGCAGCATTACAGGCTCTCCACCCAGGCTGCAGCAAAAGGGACGGCAGCCTCGGGAGCTCCTCCACCCGAGCACAGGCTCCAGCCGAACCTCGGAAGAAGCACAATGCCAGAACATCACAGAGAGCCCTAATACAATTCCTTGAGCAAGTGGAGAGGATTATCTAATTTTTACAGTTCTTATATGGTGCCAAACCATATCCAGAAGGCAGACCAAAACCTTAATGCCTGGCTGTTCAAATAACCAAGTGACCAATTTGCTGCTAATTTATGCACTTTCACCACCACCATCACTTTCCCAGCTGTGCTGACGCACAGCTGAGGATTGCAAAAGTAAGTTACCAGGCTGCCCCTGCATCTGAGCATTCTTTCTCCCCACAGCTGTGTCAGATTGGTGGAAGGTTACCGTCAGTGTGCTGGAAACAGACACCTGCCACTGAGACACGGAGCTAGTTACTGCAAAGAAACAGAATAGATGCGTGGGTGCTGCAAATGGGAAAAGAAAGTGGAGCTCTTGGTAGGATCTTCTCATCATGATCTACGCAACCTTTTAGACAGTCTCACAGATGTAGGGGGATGAGACAGGCAAAGATCAGCATTAAACCTTGACCGAGCAGATAAAACTTCTTGCAAGGTGTGACACAGGATTTTCCAAGACTACAGTAATAGTACTGGGTTGCAATCCCAGGATATCTGCCTTGGTATGGAAGAACAGGACACGTACAGTTTTATCGATTTATACATAATTCCTAATCTTTGCTTCTTCAAGACATTTTTTTTAAAAAAGTACTTTTTTGTTTTGAAAAGGGATATTTTTGTTCTGGTTTTAATATTAAAAGGGTCCTGCAAAATAGAAATCCCATGCTTCGATCAGCTATAAAGGGCAAATTTGGCCAATGTGAAGCCATTAAAATAGATTAAACTATAAATGATTCTACAGCATTATCAAAGCGTCTGAATTACCCAACCGCCTCATGATTTTGGGCACAATTAAATTCACTAATAGGAAAGCAGTTGAATAATATCACGCTTCAGATCACTAGTTGAATAACACTGTCGTACTCGGGCTAACACATTGTGACAGCTCCTGCCTGGAATACATTACTTAAGATCTGAAAGCTTTGATCGCAAAATCGTCTTTTCCAGAGCTTCCAAACAAATAAAATAATAATATAATAAGAGAATAAGTAAAGGACCGGAAGTTAATATTTCAGAACAAGTGAAAGTATTTCTCAGTTAATTTAAACATTTGTCTCTATGTATCTTTGACATTTGGAGCCAGAGGAAGGGGTGTTAAGAAGTAATTGCATTCGCTGCCTACTACATACCTTCTGTTGGTTCTCAAGTGGCTCCGAGTTCAACAAATGGCTCTGAATGTTTGTGTGCATGGGGCAAATATTTCTTTTGACATTTAGTTCTCTGGTAGCATTTTTATGCTTATGCATGTATAAATAAATTCTTTGAAAAGCAAATTCTTTCAGTACCCATATAAATGAAAAGCNGTGTGCATGGGGTAAATATTTCTTTTGACATTTAGTTCTCTGGTAGCATTTTTATGCTTATGCATGTATAAATAAATTCTTTGAAAAGCAAATTCTTTCAGTACCCATATAAATGAAAAGCGGATGACAAGGAGGATCTTTTAATTGTCTGTTTGTAAGAGGAAACGTGCCAGCTAAGGATTTTTGACACATTTTAGCGTTTTTTTAAAAGGTGCCTTTATTTTAACGTGGATTTTGCACCTGGATCATTGCTGTGCAAAGATTAAGCTAATCGCAAATATCACTAAAAAAAGCACAAGCACTTTGAGACACAATCCGACAAGCATTACGATCAATAGGCAACGGATTACCTCCCTTATAACCATTATACAGACGGAGTTATGAATGGAAACCAGAACTTCCCGAACTTGGACCCCCTACTACAATTGTCACAGCTCCAGTGTGGATTACAGCTTTAGCTGCNCAGATTACCCCCCTTATAACCATTATACAGACGGAGTTATGAAGGGAAACCAGAACTTCCCGAACTTGGACCCCCTACTACAATTGTCACAGCTCCAGTGTGTATTACAGCTTTAGCTGCCTGATTTTAAATAACCAATTGTATACACTGGTCAAAATGTTCTACTCAGTTACAACAAAAACGTTAACGAGCACACTGTGTGGGGAGCAGTTCAGGTGCTTGAACGTAGGTGTCTGGTGCCATTTCACACAGCTGCTGCCCCAGGAGGGTGAGCACGTTCTGTCAGGTCTGCGTTTCATCTGTCAACTCCTGCTAGATGTCTGGGATGCCCAGGCCATCTGAAAAAGCTTCACCTATTTAGGTACCTAAATCACTGAAATTTTTCGAAAAAGAAGAAATGTTCTGAAGGTCGGGATTCCTTTAAGAGAAATTCTATACATTTTCATTTTCAATCTAATACACCTTTAAAGCTGATTTTAAAATTGTTTATCAAGACCTATTAGCGAAGAGGGAAAACAAAATTGCCTAGACCAAATAAAGGACTGGCTGATTCTTCTCTCACCTAACTGCTATTTGCAGTAGTTCCATAGATGTCGACGTAGTCTACGTACCCTTCGTGGACAGGATTGATTCTAGAAAACAGGAGTCTATAGATGTGTTACTTCGTCTGCTCCAGGAATAAAAAGCTATAACGAGTGCGATTACCCAAGTTTCAATCTCAGTTTAGTATACACTAAACAAGGTATCTCAAGAAAAATTGTTTTAAAATACCCAAGTGACAAAGCTGGCACAAATTCCCATGCGAGCATCTTTGTTATCTGACAGTAGAAACGACCAAGGGTTGCTTCTTGCAAGCAAATCCTATAAGAGCTGTAACGACGAAAAGGGGGCAGCCCCTCTTCAGGGACCAGATTTGCATGGCGCACTGCACCTTGATCGGACACACATTTGGTGCTGCGCACCTAGGGGTTCCCAGTATCCAAAAGGATGTGGGATTATCTAAACTAGTCTCCCTTTCTTTATAGCACTAGCTCTAATATATAGCATTTTAGATGATACTTTACAGGGTCTGAGTGCCTTTCTTGCTAGGATTGCAATGGCCCAGCACCTGCTGGGCCAGAACATCATCTGACCTAAACTTATTTTCAGTGTATTAACTGAAGTACATTCCCCTCTTTGCTAAACAATTACAATGCAGTTTTTACTTATTTTTCATTTTACAAGCTTGATTAAACTAGTCATTTCTAAATTTCCAAGATCTCCATAACTGCAGATGTTCTTAGCTATTTACCCCATCTAAAAATGGATTTGATATACCAAAGTACCATTTCAGACATCTAATACAAATCCTCCATTTCTCTGTACTGCAAACCCAGAAATATGTTACAGAAAATGAAAATTAATTTGTATTTTGTTAAGTTTCAAAAGAAGGAACAGCCAGAGTAAGTATGGAGGTGGCAGCAAGAAAAAAATTACAGAGTCTAATAATTAATCTCTGTTAAGCCTCCCTACTTTTCAGCGTGTTTAACCTGTACAGCCTAACCTGTAGAGCCTTAGTTTGGCTTACGATCTGCCAGTTCTGCCGTCTGTCTGAGGAACCAGTTAGAGGAATGTCTGCAATGCCTGGGCTAGGCGGCATGACAACCCTTGTTTGAACGTACGCAATGGAGATAGACTCTGCCAGAAGAAGGGCTACCACAATTTTGGTGTCGGGTGTGGCTCACAAGGAAGCAGAGGAAATTTCACCCAATGGCTGGCTCAAGCCTTTGTTCCATGTAAGCAAAACCGATTTTTTTTCTGCCACAGAAGACACAATTGCTTCACGTCCCCATCTCTGAAACTGGAAAACTTCAATCCTGCAGCAGCAGCAGCACGGACAGAAACAGCTGTCTCCCGCCAATGCAGCAGTGAATGGGCCCCGAGAAGATGAATACGCGGCAGTGAAGACCCCTCCTGAATAACTCGCGCCACTTTGCCCGGAAAAGGCATCTGCGCAGCAACTCCTGCACTTCTCACCTGGAGAGCTTCTTCGTGTGTGGTGCCTCCTCTCTCGCATGAACATCGCTGGCTGTGCCGACAGCGGGACTTCCACCATGGAGCAGTGGGAGGGTGTCTGCTCTTTCTGCAGATTGTGGCGAAGGTTCCTGAGCTCTCCAAGCAGCAGATCTGCAGCCACTCACCCTCTCCGGCACCGCCCCCATCATGGGGCTTTGGCCCTCACTATGCCTTTTGGGCACAGCTTCAAGTTCTCCCAGCAGCAAAGAAAATGTGATTAGATGGAAGAAAAAAATTACCAAAAGCTATCAAACAGAAAGATCTCACTGGAAATTCTTGAGGCACAGGTTAGTGGAGGAAGAGAAAAATGCACTGGGCAAATATGTCTTCCGTTCCTGTCCTCTGCCTGTGTTCTGGATCGGCAGGACCCAACACAGTTGTTTGTGTGTGCTCGCCCAAGTCCTGGCTTCAGGTTACTGTACTGCACTCTCTAGTGAGGAGTGTGGGACAACGAAAAGCCTGAGACCTGTCAAGAACGGTGGCGGACACTCAAAACTAAATGCCAGCAATAAAGTAGCACAGGATGGATGGGATCACCCTGAGCCTGTGCTAGGTCAGAAAGGAGACGAACCAAAGAGCACTCCAGTATGCGCTACTGGTGTTGTCATTAATGTTTGCGGTAAAAAGCACTGATGACTTCCAGCTTGTCCTGATGCAGATGAAGGCAGATGCCATATTACATACAGCAACTTGCAGAGTTGTTATTCTAGTCATGATTAAAAAAAAATCTGTTGGTCGTCTTCCATCCAAGTGCAAATACATTATATGTCTGAATATTGTTATATTATACTGTAAAACAGCAGATGTGGATGGAATACCCCGGCACCTTCTATGCTGAAGTCAGTTTCATTATGTTTGCAAAAGGCAAATACAGATACATCAGTGTACTTTATTATAATGTCATATTCCTGACACTATAGTAAAAGTTGATTTGGTGTTTCCATTAGAAATCTCATTTTCAGAGGCCTATGACTCATTCATCTAAGTTTTTTCAGGATGAGATTTACCATATAGACCTTAGTCTACTTATAATTCCTCCCCTAAAAAATTGGTCAGTATCAGTTATCCGCACATTTTAAACCCCCAGAGCTAGAATGAATTGTTTTCTCCACGCTATTTCATTTTTTAACATTATCAAGTATTTGTGTCCTTCTTTAAGAATATAAAAGCAATTAGGAAACTTAAGTTAAAACGTCCTTGCTTCCACATACAACACATTCTCATTTCTTTTTTTGTGTGTGTTTTAACCAGAAGGGCGAGAGCCTCCTTGGGAAAAACTGTAAAAATTCTTTAAGAATGAAACAGGCACCTACTATAATTTGGTCAGTGATTTTCAAAGCATTACCTGAAAATCTATGTTTAATATAGAAATATACTAAGCATTATATCTAATGTTTAATAAATGCCACCTCATTTCACCCCCCTAGCCCAGCTGGGCGGCAGGGTTGGGGTGGGGGGGATGTCACACACTCAAACGCATGCAATTGACATTCGGCCATTCTCTTTTGCATCATCAAGAGGTTCTGATCTTTCACGCTACCACAAGCTTCACAACTCTGAAGGTCTGAATGGATATCTTAGCAATTTTTAAGCCTATGCAAGCAAATTCCCTCAACATTTATACAGTTTTTGTATTCACTATAAGACTTCATTTATCTAACTCTAGTCTTGGATTGCATTGTCTGAGTTATGTATGTTTTTAAGCTCAAAGTTTAACAAATCATTGCACTAATAGTTTCACAGGATTGTCATGAAAAGCTTAGAACTGATTATTCTTTTTTAAATGCCTTCAGGTTTTTTTTCTGAATTATACAGAAAGCCTGTTAGGAATGTTTAAAAAATCATATATGTTACATATATTAGGAATACCAGCCTGTTTCCAAAACATGACTTAGACATAAAACACTGTCTCTTGCAACATATATCTATTTCGAGCAATCAGCACCCAGAGTGGAAATCAGAATCCCAGCCGCTGGAGAACGGGTCATACTGGGATCACAACCTGTCAAGCACACAGATAGGTACCTGCATAAAGTGAGAATACTCTGCAAGGAAAACTTGAAAGGCAATCAGTAGGGAACTTTGAAAACTTAAATTCCATCTTCTTTTAGGCTTAAAAAGCTATTGGAAGTATCTGCTCTTGCTAGTCGCAAGGTTATAGACATAACAGAGGAAGGGACCCCATATACTACCATTCACTACACAGAGCACTCATCATAATAAAGACAGTGATGGTTCATTTTTTCCAAGTAGCATTTTTCATCTTTCGTAGCAATGTCCTAATAATGGTATATACTAAGTAGAGAAGGGGAAGAGTTGAAGCTTTTACAATTTTCTAGAAATTACTTAATAATTCATTATTTTATTTGGCTGAGAGATTTTAACACTGAGAACTGAAGTGCTTCACAACGATTCTGTTCTCGAACTTTGGTACCACCATCACTCCTTTGGAGAAAATAAATCACTCTTGACCAGCCTGCCTTCTACAATAAAATGACCAGGTATGTGGATGAGGGGACAGCAGCAGAAGTCATCTACCTTCATTTCAGCAAAGCTTCAAGAAAACATCCCGAAACATCTTTGTGGGGACACTATGGTCTAGATGGGTGGATGGTTTAAAAACATTTTCTTGACAGACACAGGGTAGCAGCTTGAAGGTGTTCTATAGCTATCATTATATTATTTTGCAATCAGGTCAAAACAACTCTTCTTGACTCCACCTAGAGCTCAGTTGTGGAGCGCTGAAAAGATTAATAATCCGTGTTCATTTTAGCACACTCAGAAAGCATAAATGCATAAACTGCACTTATTCACATGGTGTATGACCCTTTTGAACTCGGTAGAAAGTAAAGTGGTGCAAGAGGGAAGAAACAATGGTGGAAATAGTATCCCTCAAACATTTAATGTGTTTTCTGTGCAGCTGGAGAACAAGCTGCTCTCCGTAAAATAACATATATCTCTTCAGAAAGCAAGGTGTTTAAGCATGCTACCCACGCCTTCTTATCACAAGGGCATTACCAGTTTCACTTACTTGATTTAACATCAGACAGCAGGTAAATGAGGTAAGATAAAAATAGAAAAAGCTCTTCAATTTCAGTACAGCCACTCTGTCACAGATTGCCCTATAATCCAATAGTGAAGGTTATAACATCTTTAACTAATTAACACAAAATATAAACAACACAATGCAGCGCCATTTGCTCTCTTGATAAGATGTTGCAGGTAGGAATACGTCTAGCAATTAATTAGCAAAATGCTTGAAGTACAAAGGAAGAAACAAAATAGAAACAACAACTTCAAGAGGACTGACTGACTCAAGTTAGCAACACCTATGTCAACGTGCCTTAAAGGACAGTGAGCAAGTTAAGGTTTATCATCTTCAGTTTGCTTTGCCATCACTGTCTATCCTATGCTAGCAGAAGCGTATAGAAACGTAACATAGCAAAATGACTGTTCCCATTGCTACAGTTTTCCAGTTTTTCTGCTGTATGTGGCCTGCTATAGATAGAACATAAAACCTCAGCCCAGTCAGAAGGGAACGTGCTCACGCAACGTCAGGTTGAGGTGGGCTGCCTGTGACTGTGCACCACGGCACCACACTGATGAGTTACCACAGAGGATCTCCCCATTTCTAAAATGAGCCTCTTCTCCTGCACCATGTTCTCATAGTTAAAAAAAAAAAAAAAAGAAAGAAAAAAACCAGTAATGTATTTGCTTAACTCCTGCAAGCATCCAGCTAGCTCCAACACTTAGGCTGTTTATGAAAGTGTCAAATCAAGGAAATGAAAAGGAAATTATGAAACTGCTCTCCAAAGCACCTTTTAGTATGTCATTCCTTTTCAGATGATGCAACTGACCACAATAACAAAATCACATTTCCAAATAACACACTCTGTTACAGATTTTTATTGAATAACCCCTTGTCAGATGTGTAGGTAGACAGTGACAAAACAGTGCATGTTTAGCAGTAGCAGTGTGACTTAAAACATTGATAAAAGTTTGGACGGCTAGCTGCAGAGAGTGCAATGAAACATTTTATATTCTTTCTTTCACTTATTAATCTTGGGGATTTATCGAAGCCTTAAAAATCTTAACCTAGAAAAATAATGGAGAAGCAGAGGCTGGTGCTTTTCCTAGTCAGAGATTAATGAAAGTCTGTTCTCGGACTTTTTGTTTTAACTCTGCTCTGTCTTGAAAAACTGAGAAAAGCTTTGCCTTACTGGTTAGCCACACACAAAATAAACTCCAAAATGAATTGTGATCCTACCTATTCTCAACTTTAGAAAATAAAAACAGGGAAGTGGTTCAGTAGTACAAGGCTGTCATAAAAATAATCCTAAAAACTTAGATATGGAATTACAATCTGAAACAAATCTTTCTGTTATGAAGCTATTTCTACTGTCCATGGATCAGGTCTTAATAATTTAGATATACTTAAAGATTATCAGGATTTTAGTTACCAAGAGAGAAGCCAGGGCCCAGACGATTTTCTTATCAAAATGCATTCGTGACAAACACTTTTGTTTCCTTTGTATTTGAAATGAAAATGGTACGGACTTACCGAGCATCATTTAACTGAGAGGGATTTTATTTATTTATGTATTTGGTTAAAAGATAATTCAGATTTACTCTTTTGCTCCTTCTCAGTCTTCATGTGTGAAAAAAATCCCAGAAGATTTCTACACTCTTCAGCCTGTAAGGAGGAAGACATTTCAGCGAGCTTGATGTCTTCATAAATACAGTACTGCTCTTGTCTCCTTCTCTGTGTTATGTAAAGCATTACTCTGAAACATAAAGAGCTTCGTTTTTTCAACAAAACTGAAAAATACAACTTTCCTATCCCACTTAACACGTTAGCAGTTGACAGTGAAACGTTAACTACTGAAATAAGAACGGGAAAATTCACATTTGATGAGGACTCTACAGTCATCTTAGTCCTATGGCCTTAAACAGTGTTTCACTGGGAGCAAGTGAAGGTTACAACCCTTACTTCCCATGTAATGAATTCACGCAGAGCTACGTTAAGCACCCTGTCACTTTTGGGAAATAAGGACAGACAGACAAACACATTTTTTTTTTCTCCAGCTGTAGCAGAGAACCAAGCCTGTCTTTCTCCTCAGAGATATGGATGGACTACAGCAGCGTTAAGCAAAGTCCAAAAATTCCAGTCAACATTTTCTCACCTGGTATATTTTTCTTTCCAATGACTGCATCAACAGATGATGAGTAATTTAGGATGTTTTTGTTATATCTTGTTAAAAAGCAATTCTTCTTTAATTGGAATCACTCTCTTAAAATGAGACTTCAGAAAAAACAAACTGCAAAATACCTAAGAAAATCTGTAACAAAAACCAAGGCTTTTGTCTACACCTGTTTGTAATGTATGCTTAAAAATCTGTATGCTACTTCATACAGTGAAACCTAAGAAAAGAGTGGATTCAGATGGAAAATCTTTCCAAAGACTCATGAACTGTAAATTTTAACTTCAGTTACTCAACAGCATCCCATCTGAAACAAGCTAGTCAGCGCACAAGTACAGGGATAAAAAACCACAGCTCATCTTTCAAGAATTATTATAAGACCATTTATCAAGAACAGAATAACAAGTAATTAGTTATCAAAAGGAATAAGGAGAAGTTTGTCAGATCCGGACTCATGATCTTCCAGTGTGAACATTCTTTCACTTTAAAAAAAATAAAACTGTTTTCAAAACTGCTCCAAAAAACAAAAATCACAGTAAAGACTTGACTGTAAAGAAATCAAATCCAACACAGAGGAATGATCTTGTTATTCTGAATTTCCATTTAAACAGTCAAAATGAAGTAGCCAATGGATCACAAAAATAATAAAACCCACCCACAATACAGCAGAATAAAAAAAAATCACAAAAAAAGAAAAAATATTCAATCTGAAAGATTAAACAACCGACAGCATTTAGCGATCAAAACCTTTAAGTTCACATTTACAACAGCACACCTAAATTCGTATTACTTCTCTGAACTTACACACCAAAAGACCTTGTGCAAAGTACCAGCACGCTTAGATCCAATGAGAGGCAAACAATACGATTTCTCTTTTCGGTAATGAATAAACACATTCAAAGAACTAAAACGGACCAGTTCCACAGCTTCCTCCTTGTGGAGGAAAGCCATAATGCATCGCCGGCTCCGATTTTCTTAAGAGTACATTGAACTGCAAAAGTCCTACTCCCCACATAAAAAAATGGTCACAACTGAAAGTTCCACTTTCAAAATTCATTCTGCAATAGCAGAATTTAGAAACGCAAGGGATCCAAAACCGCCTTGAGATCATCTCATATCTTCTCATTAAGACTACTGTTATTACATTCAGGCTTTGTGCAATGATATTACATTGCTGTTACACGATTAGCTCACTTCAACTGTCAGACAGTAAGGTGGGCGCTTTTTTCCAGTTCGCCGTATTGAGAAACCTAATTGTTTTTGAGGTTATTTCCAAGTCTGTGCTCATTCACCTCTGAACTTCTCATGTCGACTCATGTCATGTTCTCATTTATTCTAAATTATTTTAAGTCAATTAAAAGACTATTTTCTGGTCTTCTCAGATCCTTGCTTGAGATCAGACTAAATCTCACCTTGTCTGAGCCCTAGACAAATTGTCTTGCCCCTAATGCCAGAGTTTTTTAGATTAAAATAAAATGTCATATAGCAATCCATCAATGTGGGATAGAAATTATTACACTCGACCTCGAAATCCTTTCTCTAGCCTTGGTATTTCTTGTGTTTAGCAGAATATTCCAGTGTATGATGTTGCACTAATGATAGTGGTACTGGGTTTCCTTCAGACAAACACCTAGGAAATATTCTACATCTGGATTACTTCATTCTCCAACCACACGGAAGGAAAAAACTGTAAACAGATTTTTTTTTTTAATATACTGAAAACATACACGATATACTAGTCCTCTCTCAGCACTGCCAGTTATGTTGATGCCACGAACCATTGTTTTTCAACAAGGTCTGCACTGGCTATCACTTCTGAGTTACAGCGGTACTGCAGACTCCCCTTACCAAGTTAAAATCTTGTTAAGTTTCCTCCTTACGCTTTGCCTTATCATATATCCCATCTCTTGGATGCCAAAAAGCAGCGCCTGACAAATTTGACCCAAAGAGAAAATTTTCTGTTTTCAACAACAGGCAATAGATTCAGGCTTCAAACATTCTCCAAAATGCATGGCAGAAAGGAAGGTGGAAAAAAAAAGCATGAGGGCTCCCAGTGAGGGCTTTTCCTGATGAAAGAACAACGAAGAGCAGAACAACCTACCCATCGTTCTTAACCAGCTGCTTCTACATTGTGCGTTCCCTTCCTACTTTATCTGGATATTACGAGCTAACAATCTCCTCCCGACCTGATGAAACAGTATGTCTTCTGAGAAGGAAAACTGCACCACAGAAGTGAACTGATTAAGTTCTTCCATTAAAAAATACCAAAATATATGAAGTAACATTAAAAACATTAATTTTACTGACCGTTTACATCATTAAGGCGGCTGTACCAACAGTACACAATCCCATTAATATTGAGTTTCCCACACGAGGTACCTTCTAAACTTGTTCTGGTTTAGGAGCTGTAGTAAGATTGTAGCCTATGGCTTCAGATTTGTGCACTCCCTGGAGCTACAGAAAATCAACAGTATTAGAGGGAACCCGATTTCCATCTAAGAGGGCCATGTGCAGCCATTGCTAAATACTGACATTTTTTGTAATTTACACACAGACTAAATCAAGCTGATAATGTCACTACTTTGACTTTACGATTTATGTTGTATAAATACAGTTTGTGCTTACTGTGTTCTCACAGTAATTCTGGAACCAGCTTCTGTACTGTATAATACTCGATTCATTCTATTAAGGCACATTGACACAAATTAATTTATTTTAGCTCTTTTATCATTCACAATTCTTTCCACAGTGATTAAAGATTATATGGAAATATAAATAATAATAATGTCATTCATTCTAGAAAAAACACTCTTGTTTCTTAGGTACTCTAAGCTTAAGCTTAGTAACTGCGTGTTGCTGCTGATTAAAATAAGAGCTACTTTGCAGTAATTGGCATTCTGTGAAATGAAAGTATAGCTGAAGGAAAGACATGTTTTCTACTTACTTTTTGTACTTTCGTAAGCCATCCCCTTTGCTTAAAGGTTGAAAATAATTAATTTCAGGTCTTTAATAATGATTAATATATTAAAGTAAGTGATTACATGAGATGAATCCCACTTAAGCAATAATATATTATACATTAATGGATTTGCCATCCCCATTCATCTAATTGAGGACCATGTTTTTGAGAATTACCAGCCCAAGATGCTTCAGAAAAGACAGATCAAACTTCCTAGTAAGGAAACAGTAAACAACTAGCCCTTCTTCCTGTCTCATCCAAACCGACATTATGCTTTAAGGTATCTGTGTAGGTGACAACTGCAAATTCTTCCGGCCTGTGGATCAAGGTGTCCAGACGCCAAGCAGTCCAGACTGAGAGCTGCACTCTTCTTGTTGGCCTGACTGTTTCCAGGCAATTTCAGCTCGTCTCCCCAGATCGCCTGACAGCATTAACAGTTTATCCACATTAAGCATGTTTGATTTAAGACCCCTAAATAAGAGGTACTTTCCATTAATTGGCTGCCTTTATCTTACTATGCTTTCCCCAGACTAAGAAACAAAGAATTCCTCCGTTCTCCCAGTTTTACATTAAATCTAAGTAATGCGTTGAATGAGAGACTTAGGGTCCACTCCTCCTCTCTCTTATGCCTCAGAAAGATCATTACCAATTTAATTCCTGTGATGTAGCCAAAGGCGGCAAGAAAGCGATTGCTACAGGGACACATTAGTCGTCAGTGCGGCTTTCTTTTAGGGGATCTACAACTTAACTTGTTCGAAGTAGAACAATTATAAATTCACTCCACTATCATCAACTGTCTGTAAAATTCAGAAAGAGAAACAAACCAAACACTGAAATTGAGGCCGTGACTTCATGAAGCAATCAATGATAGTGCAAGACTACTGTAAACAAAAACAATACAGAAATTAAACGGTGAAGCTGAAACTAGGATTATTTGGTGAAAAAATAGTATATAATTTTGCGTTCTTAATTTTGAGATAATCGTAGGATACCAGTAAGAAGCAGCAAGCTTTTTTAATTTTCCTTTAACATACTTGGATCGAAACTCTGCCATTCTATTCTTCAGGGACAATTGCATCTTACTGGTCCAGAGAGACAGATTACCACATTTCCACAAGGTTTGTGGGCCTACATTGACAGAATTGGATTTCTGCTCTTTTCTATTACCCAAACGCACTCTTTTTATATTTCTTCCTCTCCTTTGCCTTCTCTTTAAAGACAATCAGGTTTAGCCAGCAAAGAATTATTCCTTACATCGCTGCTGTGAATGTCACTAAAGCGAGCTAAAAACCAACGCCTGAAGGACCGTGATGCTCCTGTGAACTTGCCAGATCTTTGGTAGCTTTGTAACAGCGCGCCCTGTGCCTGTGTCAGTATCAGGCTATCAGCATGTGTCCGAGAATAGAAGCTGTGTTTCCTCCATGTTACTCCTTAGCCTTCCTACTCACATGCAAACCCTTTGGTTTGTCCATTTTCAAGAAAGCAAGACTGGACTCAGGCAACAACAGCAGCAACTCAGCACAACAGCAGCTCTAGCACATCAACTGTCAGCTCCACCGCTTTTCCCCCAGCGTGACAGTGAACACCATCTGCAATTAGGACTTTATTAAAATACTCCACTGCTTTTACACTTGAAATAACACTTAAAGCTTTACATTTCAGAGGCTTTGTTTTTGTTTCTCTTTCCTCCCTCTGTAATGCTAACAAAAGGCGTGGTGGGGTGACCCCAGTCAACAGCCAACATTCACTCGCTTGTATCTCCTGTGGGAAGCGGAGAAAACGGAAGGCAGGTGAGAAGATTCATGGAACGAGATAATGACAGTTTACTACAGAAAGCAAAAGCTGTGTATGCAGCAAAGAAGAGAACCTCATTCACTGCTTTCCGCTGGCAGGCAGATGTTTAGCCACTTCCAGGAAAGCACAGCCTCAGAACAGGTAACGGTTTTCTGGGAAGACAAACACCATAACCACAAACATCCCCTCTTCCTCCTCCTTTCCTTGATATCTTCTTGCTGAGCACACCATCAGATAGTATGGAATATCCCTCTGGTCAATTTGGATCCCAGCTATGTCCCCTCCCAACTTTTTGCTCATCCCAGTCTGCTCTCTGGGGGTCGGGAGGGGAGAGAGAACACCTCGGCACTGTTCAATAGGCAAAGCACTGGTGTGTTACCACACTATTTTAGCCACAAATACAAAGAACAGCACCATATGGGCTGCTACGAAAAAAAGTTATCTCCATCCCAGTCAGACATAGTAGGAAAGGCTAATGATTTTTTTAAGTCGGTAGCTTGCAATGGGAATTAGAAGGTAGAGACTAAAAAATCTGAATCTTCCATAAAATCTTAATGTTCTCCAATGACAGGATAAGGCAAACATCTTTGATTCTCTGGTCCTCCTTCGACTTTCAAAATAAACCCCACTACTTTCATACTTCAGATGTCTTGTGCATAGGGCTTTCTCTATTATAAGAAGCAGGAAGAAAGCCGCCAGTGGGACTTTTAGTCTGTTTATAAAGAAGTCATGAGCATCCTCATAGATACCAGCAACAGCTTCCCTGGCAAATCCCCAAGATAGCAGAAAAACTAATCACCTTCCCAACTGCTTGAAAGAGTAAACCAGAGAGCGAGCACGTCAGCCTGTTTTCTTACCTTAAACGTCCTGCCATAGATCTTTGGCAAGTTAATGCCAACAATTCCTTCCAAGAAAACTTCAAACTTTGGGAAGTAGGTTGGCTCAACTATTCAACAGGAAGTTCTCTCTTAAATTTAAGCAGGGAACCTTCCAGGACAAAGTGAGGAAGACCACCTCTCTACTCATAAAAGCTGTTTACCATCGCATTATATTCATTGGCACAATTCTACTCTTCTACTGCATTCTGCCTCTGCCTAGAAAAGTCGACATATAACGAAGAATAAAGATGCTGGAAAACCATTCTGCGGTCTGAATTCTATAGCTGGTTTATAAGTGTCTGTCACCTGTCATAATTTTGATATCCATTAGCTTTTCTCTACTCTTTTTCCCCTTTCTTTTTCTCCTGGGACTCGGCTAAGGAAAGGGATGGATCTCTATCAATAGGAGTGAAAGTTCCTCCAAGAAGAACTTCTTGTAGCTTTTAACAACACTTTTAAGAGTCAGAAATAGGTTGTTTTTTTTTTTTTTAAAAAGCAAAACAACTACAGAGCTGACCTCACTTTGACATAATCCAACCCCACTGATTTATGATTGAATTTTCATATATATCGTCAGACTCTGCTAAGAGAATATGAAATCATTTCTGTTTTTAAACAGGACTACATTTAATTTCATCTGCATTAAGCGAGGTCTAAAAATTCAGGATAGAACTGGTGATGAAGAAAGCTTCCAGGAAAACCTCCAAGAAAAGCATAGGACTGTAGTTCGGCTAAAATCGATCCCTTAATAGATGCCTTCCAAGCCTGTCCTTAGCCATTCTGAGCACAGGTCACACTCTGCCATCAGGTTCAAGATTGTTTGTTATTTGATTGCTCAGTGTTATGCTGCCATCACGTCACTTTCTGTAGTACTGCTCTCATAATGCAACAGAAGCTCCACATTGCATTGTTTTGCATCTCTTTGACTTGGTATCCAGCATCGGTGTTTGCATCTCTTATTCCTGCTGCTGTTCTCCGGTAGCATGTTTTGGCTGTATCCCATAGCCAAATTGCCTTTGGAACAAAGAGAAGATCCTAACGGGAAGAGCTTCGCTAGGGCTACCAAGCCCACGTTGCATCTAAAATGAGACACATTTTGGAGGCAAGTGCAAAACTGAGGAAAGAAGCTTTTCTTCCATCCTTCTGCTTCTGGCACTCTCCGTCCTGATTCATCTTTCTGCCAGTCTCCTGCTTATGCTCACCCTCAGGGCAGTTCTCAGTCTCCCTGGCAGTTGCATTTGTCTGCCATGAGTGAAACTTCATACCCCAAATATTAATGGTCAATCAATTAGCTGCAGCTGGGACCTGGCTCTTTGGTCCCTCGCTTGCTGTCATGGATTGAAACTCACTTTACAATGTACACATTAGATTGAAATTAACTCTACTGTAAGCACACAAATCTGTAATTCCCCAGAAAATTTCTGTAGTCTTAACTAAAAGCTGATATATTGCTACCTTTCTTAATGAAAGTTGCATATCTTTATTATCAGTTGACTTTATATTTGAAGAATAAAATACCCCTTAGATATCTTCCATTTGCGCCAGCTGACTGCTAATAAATGATCAAGTACTGTAATATTTTTCTCAGATATTTCAATCTCTAAAAGTAATAGATTGTTATTATCTTAAAACTGCAGGACTGAGCCATGTATCTCTACCATTTGCTGAGTGAAGATTTATTATTTGCAGTATCTTTATCTTCCTTTCTTCCTGCACTGACTTGGGCTTACATAATGATATTTTTCTTATTTATATATTAAATGTTTTCTTATGCTTTCAACACTATGAAAATACTCAAGTCATGTAAAACATCTGACCTTTAGAGCTGAGACAATAAGAACATGCTACAGTATATTATGAAAATACTGTTGTTGCAAAGTGTTCAGTAAACTGGAAACGCCAGAGTAAGGAAGCAATAGCTTTGATTTGAAATGTGATTTACTTATGCGGCTTCTCTTACTTTAAATCAGATTATTTTCCAGTTAATTGTGCAACTAAATGTTTTTAGCCATAAATGCTTTTAGTTACAGCAGTCTCATTCAGAACACCAGCGAACACAGTTTTAGTAAATGTGCCTGTACATCCATACTTCACTCTGCACGAAGTTCTCTTCCCCTTTAGAAACCACCTCCCTTTCCGCCCTGTTCCTACCCATCCACTTGCCCAATAACTCATCGCAAGCACATTTTGTGCCAAAGTACCTCACAGATGTATAAGGAGGCGAGCTGGAACTAGAGAATTTTTCTCCTCATTCGTATCTCCACGTGACAGCAGAGTACAGCTACTCTAAATTTTTAGTATTATTTGGGGAGCAGAACACACCAAGGAGGTACCAGGAGAGCTGGAAAGTGTTTCGTCCTCCTTAGTCTTCGCTCACATTAACGCGTGCATACACGAACATCGGTCAGTGGCACTGGTGGGATCGCAAGTCAAAGAGCATCAACTGTAGATAACCTTCCCTAATTTCTTCCTTCAGGCTGAATTCATGAGCTCCGGCACTGCAGAGCGCAGATCCTGACTTAAGCAGTACCTACCAGGAAGCTCTTTGCAAACTGACTTCAAATTTGCAGTTTTGACTTAGAAATCATTGACTTCAAATGGAAATTAGCTTGACTACTGTCTTTTTTCCCCCCACAGCAGCATACAAGCAGTATACAAACATACAGAGTATGACAGACACTGAAGTCCTCTGGTCCCATTTAGGCAGACTGGGTATTGGTTTAAGTTTAGAGTTTGGCTTGCAACTGAGTAACTGAATAATAGGGAGCAAATACTGTAAATTTTCCAGCCTGTACAATGAGAAGTTTTGGGTGTAAAATCTGCTCAAATGGAACTAAAATATTTACTTATTATAATGAAGAATGTACACTATTTTTCTACTCACCTCTTGCAACTTCTTGCCTTAGATTTTACAGAAAGATTACATTTTAGACTAACATCAGACAGAATATGAATATTTCCATACTAACAGGCAAAAAATTTTTAGTGATGGTGGTTATTATAGGAATCTGGGAAACCTTAGCTATAGCTAATCAAAGCCGTTCCCAGGGCAGCACAGCAATATGACCAGCATCACTTATATGAATTAAAGATTTGTATTACAGGATTTCAAAGACATTATTCCTATTGTATGGTGGTGTGCATGAAGAGATTAAGACTTACTGCAAAATTCCAAGCAATAAACTCTATTAAATCAAATAATATAGAAGTCTAGTTAATTCGGAATTTTAGAGCATTTTAAAACATTTTAGTGCTAGAAGTTGCACTGTCGATCAGGGAGCATAGCTGTCATTTTTACTACTTCCATATTTTCGGGTTTGACATACTCTGAATTATCTCTTAGAGTCAGATAACAGCAACAAAATTTAACTCTTACACAAAAAGGTTTTACTGGAAAAAGACTTGGATATCCATTCATTTGAGTACAACAAACTTCTGGGGGAAAAAAAACAGCTTGACTTTCACGACTTCTTGAGTTAGAAAAGTATTCATGTGGTTCTGTTGCCACATATGAATTCAATAGGGAAATTAAAAGTCTTAAGAGGGAGAGGGATAATGAATTATTTTTGCTAGGAAAAAAAATTATGTGCAGAAGAAACTTTAGAGTTCAGTTTCTTCCCACTGTCCACACCTTCATTTCAGGAAGCCTGTAATGATTTAAAGGCTGCCAGGCTGGAGCTAATCAATCTCAAGTATTTCCTCCTGCAGGAAAAAAAAAAAAAGCCCATAGGATAAGTATAGTCAGTTTACCGTTAGGATCTGATGGTCTCTCAGAATTTTCCAAGAAACTGGAAATGTTTCTTTCCTCAAGAAAAGTAGCCAAAGAATTCAAGAACTAAGAAAAGACCACCACAAAACAAACCAATATCAAACCCTAAATGAAGGAAAACTTGAAAACTGAAACAATCTTCTACATTTCATCATCAGACCTCTTTGATCTTCAATTACTTCTTTACATTAAAAATTCCGTACAACTCAGAAACATTCTCAGCCAGCTTATTGAGGAGGACTGCAAAGTTTGACTTGTATAAAAACCTTTAGCATAGGTATTATTAGGCTTGATCGTGCCTTGAATAAGTTTCCCAAATTTTGTAACAACACAAACTCATTTTGTATTAGTCTTTGCAAACAACCAACACAAACAGGAAAGTACTCTTCGTTTAGACCAGAAAAGGCTCTTACTACTGGCTTATCTAAACTTGTTTTAACTTCTTTGATGTTAAAAGATTCCAGACACATACAAATATAATCAATGCATGAATTTAATCCAATAAAGCAAATCATCGTCTGAGTTGTTTCATATAACTCGTGACACACTTCAATTTTCAAATACGCTAACATTGATTGAAATCCTGACTGTACTTGCCTTCAGAGAGACAGAGAAATCCTAACTCGTTCAATGCAGAAAAACAAATGTTAGGTTTTTTGTTCCTAGTAAGTACAGGTTTCATATTAGCAGTGAATTTCTAATCAATGTAATATGATATAATCTCATTTCTTACTCTGAAGCAGAAAAATATGCAATCTCTAGCAACTTCTTCTGAGGGCAAGTACAATTCATTATGAAAATTAATTTCATATTTCTATTTCCTATCTCCTACAAATAACAAATACTCGTAACACAAGGACAGATGTTTTTAATATATTCTGTTATCAGATTAGAAACACAAGCAAAATGGATGGAACAAAATCCACCAGGATAAAGGACGAAATGCATAATGCTACACTCCTATTAGCATAACAAAAATGTGTAAATTATGTTGGTGCTCAGAAAATTGGGAATACTCTTTAAACAGAATCCAGACGGAAGATATTTGAGAATGTTGTGAAACCTAATCTTCACATTCCATTACTAAAAGAAGAAATCACTTAGCAGTAAACAGCTGCTCTGAATCAAAACTCATTGGAGAATACTGTAAGAAGGAAAGTAAGGTGTATCTTTAGAAATTGTCTACCTTAGGAATACATGTTGGAACTTAGTTCTGGTTTCTAAGTATGAAATTAGAGCTCTCAGATTCCTTCAACAGTAACATTTGCCATTAGAAACAAGCAAATGAACAAAATTACCATGTTTCAAAATAACATGATGGATAGGATGGAACAAACACATTTTATTGCACAAATAATATTGGATTTCCTAATAATATAATTCATGACAATTGTAAAAGTTTGGCAACTGTTTTGGAAGGCAAATATAGCAAACCTTCATAACACAGCCATGAAGTTACACTTATATCTATGTAAGACTACAATTTTGTACCCTATATTAAAATTCAATATCCTAGTGAAGTATCACGTTACTATTGCAACTTGATGAGAATTTTTTTTTTCATTCAATTGTTATTCAGATTCAGATTCAATTAGCACATGGAAGATGTATGCATTTTCAAGGTACAACTGAAATCAAGCCAGGTAAAACTGGAGAGAATCCAAGGTGTACCTGATAT
>VZSC01005679.1:90163-100541 GCA_013398225.1 Steatornis caripensis
CCAAGGTGTACCTGAAATTAATATGGAAGTTGGGTCAGATTCTGATCTTGAAAATATTTTTTTGAATTTTCAAAGGCTTCTTAAGGGAAGCACTTAACTTCTTTAATTTCTGTTAACTGAAAACTTAAGCACCTTCTTTTCATTAGTAGGCTACCTTCTTAGTCAGAGAAGAGAGACACGAGCACCTTACAAAAAGAATTTCTCTCACTCTAAAGTAAACATGTAAGAAGGTAGAGGACTGCCTAGGGAAGAATTTGTCTCCTGAGGTATTATCTAGATAAAGTACATCATCAATTACTAAGACTAGATTCATAATTTCAAGGTAGCAGAAGTTAGTAAAACTAAACTCACACCGACTCATAATGAGTACATTATCTAATCAATAAGTTTAAAATGTAAAAGTCTCTTATGCTTTAGTTATGTTACTCCTTTTATTCTGAAAAGGAAGAGATCAGACAGAGAGGGAAAATGTCTATCCCAAGGCTGCATTTATGAAACAAATGCATCCCTCATCAGCCTTTGTTTTGCTAAGTACATCAAGCTTTTATTAATCAATCTACCATCCCATCTCAGGCATTTGTTCGGGCCTGAATTACATACTGATGACAAGAATTGTGAGCTGTATCCTGGGCCTCCGATTGACTATTTGCACATCTTTACTGGAACAACTCTTCTCCTTAAACAAGCAAGAGTGGTATGTGATGTTTTTACAGCAGGATATTAAACCCTCCTACTTGTTTTGTGAGTATCTAGATCTTTCTCCTTAGTTACTAACAACCAAAAGATCTGAACATCCAGTAAACTTATGTGGACTGGTGGTGCACGCAATCATGGATTTTAAGCTTTGCTTCCTAAGTAAATGAGAAAGATACAATTACAATCTAAGTTTTTTGCACATGCGTGCATCTGTCTCTTTTGTCTTTCTCAAACTCTCAAAAAACCTTTTAAAAGTAGTGTCCAAACTCAATTAAACGAAACACCAGTGAGACCGAGATTTCAGAGACAATCAGCTCCTATGTATTTTGTGAAAACAAGTGGACAAATAGAGGTTCTACATTAATTTCATCCAAAGGCTGTTAGCATGAATTCAGCTTTTTGTGGATGTCAGAAAATCTGAGCTAATGTTAAAAGTTCTTTGGAGATCATACACTAACTTAAACTCTCATCAGAAATTTACATCTCTCTGGTCTCATCTATGTAATCGTATCTCCAGTTAGTAGGGATGGCCTTTCATCGCTCTCCCTGAAGACAACTTACTTGTTAGCAATGATGACAACGTTGGACGTTTCAACAGAAATACTGAGATCAGACGCTTATTCACCAATTTTTCTTTCACTTTATAGTCAAAGCTGAAATATAATTTAGGGTAGTTTCCAGTTTACATTTGCAATGTTTAGGTTGTAGTGACAAAGTTTACACTGATGCCTTAAAAAATGCAGAGAAACTAGGGACTAGCTCCAGAGGACCACTTGCCTTTACAAATACAGAACCCTTCAGTGTCTTCCATTCATATGTTAAAAATCCTTTTCCCAAATACACATAGGCAATTCAAATACTTCCATCACAAAAGAATCAAAATCTGGACAAAACTTAATTTTTCTATATTGGAAACAAAAGCATACTGAGTAAGACAAAAATACCATTGAGGTAGATGAGAAACAAAGAATCAAAGGAACCAAGAGAAAAATATTGAGAGAGACAAACTGATTCATAATTTGTGTCCCTCATTTTTCTTCCAAAGAAAGTATTTTACAGGAAATAAAATAAATTGTATAGAAAATGGTTTTTAGCGCCTAAAACCAGTATTTCACTCTCACCTGAATTGTTATTGCATAGAAGTAAAGTTTCAAGCAAATGGTTAATGATTTAATTTAAAAACGCTTCACTATGAAATTAACAAATATAATTTAATTGCAATTTCTTGCATGATTAATAGGCTAGATTTTCATTCTTAATTCCATCATGCAGTCTGTTAAATATGGCCTTTTTGTTAAATTATTTTAATTTCCTGAAAGATCAAGCTGCTATTGCATGCAGATTGTGTTATCTAACACCTCATATTATTATTTCTGATTTTTCTATCTATTTGATTAATGGTTTACTTTGACCAATCTCATGCACTAGGAAGACACAAGCTGATTGTCTTTACGCCCTCAAGTAGAACTGCTTGGACTGAGGCAGCATGATGATGTGATTCTGAATACAGAAGTGTGCTGATATAAAGTGTATTATAAAATCTTTACTACTACCAAAAGTTATCCTGCTTTTAATTTTAATAGTGAAATAAAAGCCACAGACAGATAATCAGCCATAGGCACGTATATTTGCTAGGTGTGCCGCAAAGTGAGTAAGTATTTTGGGGATATAATGATTAGCCTTCTTTCCGTGAATATTTATGTTTAAAGGTGTTATGGTTATTGAGTCATATGCATTGTCTTGCAGCCTTTTCTTCAAGATTCGCTCTTACACATGCCAAAATTACTAGGTGGTGAAGCCATCACTCTACATAGATCTTGTTCCAGAGAAAGGAATTTTTTGCAGCCCAAGATGTGCAAATCAGCCACAAAAAAAAGTAAATCCCTAAGATCTTGAAGGTTTCTCAGAAGCCACTAACGGTAGACACACTGATGGGACTGCTGTTAATTGGTGACATAGGCATAAGCATGAACCCAAGCCAAGGCAGGCAGCGCATCCAGTTCTGCAGTTCAGTCCAAATTCGTGAGACTGACAGAGGTGCTCTTCAGAGGGGTGAGGCTGGGAACGCACACAGATCCCGTGTGCCACCACTTCTAATAAAAAACAGTGGCTTAGAACTAGCAGCATTCAAATTGATTCTCCTTTGATATTGCTTAGCAAGAGGAAGAACTTGTAAACATGTGTGGCAGCACTGAGTCATGCCTGTTACCGCAGAAGCATCTGCACGCGTGCCTCGGATACGTCAGACAAGTTTACTTACAATACAGCATTACGCGGGGCAAATTGACCATCTCAATTTGCTACCACAGAGTTTACAAAGCATTTCCCCGAAAAGCAGATACACTGTGCTCCATCTTCTCAAAGAATTGTCAGTGTTTGGGAATGAGAGATGCACAGCGACAGCTGATCAGGAAATTGTATTTGAGTTTTCCAGATAGATAGATATGAGAGTTATACCTTTCACTCCAGGAGAAGTCTCTGCCGTAGATGCCACTGGTGTCTCATAGAAGAGTTGGAAATTGGTGTAGAGGATCAAAGGGTATGTAGCTAGAAAAGAGATAGGAAGGTTGCACTTTCAGTGGAGGCGTACTGTTTACTTTTTCCTCCTGTTTTTACTAATTGTTCAGCTAATGCCCACCAACAATCTATGAAAGGAGGACTGATTAAAAAATCTTCACAGATGTTTGATTTTTATTCATCTAAATATACTATATGGGTGAATATTTGCCTTTTCTGTGTTCATTTTAAAGTATATATACTTTCATTGAAATTTTAAATGCAGTTATATGCATACGGTCTTTCCCATTTTACTGTACTATATTTTAATTAAATTTAGTTTGTTGTTTAACAGAAACTTTTTCAGCTCTTTGAGAAATTTAGAAATCCATTTGCTTACTGAAAAGATTTTCAATATTTATCTTTTTTCTACAATATCCTTCAATATCTCATTGTTAAATGATTACTGAAGTGATTTAAGACTCAAAAAGCATTTTCTAGGAAAATGTCAAATAATATGAACAGAGATTGGTAACAAACATTGCTAATCCAGCTTTACACACTTCAATATAGTGGATACAGTCTAAACAATTCTCTTTTAATTTCACCTTTCATTTACTCAAGCCTTTTTTTTCCCCATAAACTTATACAATTTCTAACTTTTATTACTGCCAGACGCATAGAAGCAGCTGCTCCAGATCATCTAGGGTGAGACAATTTCTAAATTTCTTACACGCATTGTAATAACAAGCTCAGTGTTAAACCACATGAGCTTGAACCTCATTCCATTAGCAATTTTCTAAATGCATACTGCGTACACATTCCTGAAAAACAGCTGAAAATTACACTTCATAGGCAGAGAGATAAATGGTAGGTGCGCTGAACTGTAAATTTCTAGAGTGGTTAACTATGACAAGCGTGGCTGGTAACTGAATTTCTACTCTCTCTGCAAAAGCTCGTTTTGAATTTAAGATAATACTGCATGTTTATATTGTGCATTTACGGAATTATAAAAGCCTCACAAAACAAGATGCCCTTAAGGCAGAAACTGGCAGCGTGGCATCATGACAGTCCCTCAGCACTTCAGTATTTGATGCCAGCACGCTCAAGATACACAAGCAGTGTGGGACCAATACACATTTTGCGAGCTAAATCAGGCTTCCACTTTTTATACAAAAAGCAAAAGAAAGGTAAAGACAGTCAGTATTCTGCCAGACATTTGATAACCACGCTCTACTCTGTGCTGTGGGCTCTCAAGATAGATAAAAATAAACGTGCCAGAGAGATGCAGAACTGAGCTTTGACGTCTGTGGTCCCTTCAGCTAGGCTGAAACTAGACAACCGGGTTTCACAAAGTATTCACAGAAAAGAACTCATTCCAATAAGTCAATTTAATTGACTGAATGGATCAACAATTTTGTTATGTCTGTAAAAAGCTGGTCATGTTTTCAGGATCTGAACAAACTGACAGTAAGTAAAATCAGTTTCATTCTAAATTTCTCTGCAGAATAGCTTTCCTCAAATACGGATTAGTAAAACTGGAGTAACTTACAGACGTTTCCACATTCCAGCTGCACCACTTGTTTCTGGCCCCTGTTTTCTGAGGGTCTGGTCCAGGACAAGTACATGTCAGCATAGCTTATGATGGAGAGAGTAAGGCATGCAATAGAAGAAAAAAATTCTGCACATTTGCAGTGAAAACTAAAGATGCATGCTTCATTGTACAGATAACACACATGTATACATACACACTTACGTGTTTACTTTTATGTTTTGCTTGATGCAATTGTGACTTACGGTCTTTTGCAAAGCGAATTAAAAGGTTATGAATGCATCAAATNAGAGAGAGTAAGGCATGCAATAGAAGAAAAAAAATTCTGCACGTTTGCAGTGAAAACTAAAGATGCATGCTTCATTGTACGGATAACACACATGTATACATACACACTTACGTGTTTACTTTTATGTTTTGCTTGATGCAATTGTGACTTACGGTCTTTTGCAAAGCGAATTAAAAGGTTATGAATGCATCAAATGGTATGTCCCTTAGAATAGGATTTGTAAAATTATTGTTTGCAATATGCAACAGGAATTTCTTTTTCTGTTGAAAGACAGAAAAAAGTTAAATAAAGGTATCCGGGGGTTTGAAACATTTACTGTGTCAGACAATTCAATAGAAAAGGGCTCTACTGTATTATTACTTTTTTCTCCATTGGGGAGACCACATATGCACCGTATTTTTCACTTGCTAGTATTTTTCATACAAAAGGCAGTAATATAGCTTTTGAAATTTGGTAGGTATTAAGATAAGGAATCTAATTCTAAATGTAACTCCAAGATTTCTTGAGCTCAGATATGCACTGCATTGGGGGAATTATACATTTATTAGTTTCAGTTTACTCTCTTTTCTGCGCTGAAATTTTCTGCTCGGTTCTTTTCTGTGAATTGATCGAGCAGGGCTGACTTTTCTTTCTGTTTTTTTTTTTTATTTTAATAAGAAAGCTATTTTGGACTACAACTCTTCCTGCCAATTAGCAGCCTAAAGAGCATGCCAGGAAAAGCTTACAAAGCCCAGTAGAGAAGTCTTGACAGTGCAAAACCTTGTGTGCTTTTAACACTGAATGTGTGCGTGTTGTGGGTAAGTGGTGTCAGAATAAAACGTCTAGACAGCAATCAGCAGTATCACAAGTGAAGCTCCGTAAAACTCCTCAAAATCCTGCCATCATGCGCCTGATTATAGACTCCAGTGAGCAGTCTTACATTAGAAAGAACATGGGATATTGTCCTAACATGTACCGAAATGGTTTGAGTCACATCAAAGTTACAAAGAAGTAGCAGAAGCAATGCAGCACTGTGGGGTACAGTAGCCTATCTCCTGCACAACACTTTCTACACAAAGTAGGAACCTAAAATAAAAGTCCTATGCACATCAGCTGCTGCAAGCAGTGGTTACATTTCTAGAAAAAAAAGAAAAAAAAAGAAGTTGTGACAGGATATAGCTGTGTATAACATCACTCGCTCTTCCCTGCGAGTGGAAAACTGTCCCGCAGGCCAAGCAGCAGCCAGATTTTCCAGGACAGGCAATGGTCAAATCTGAGGAACATACGAGACTCCTTGCTGAACACCTGCAACCGAGAAGCTATCGAGACCAGTTCAAATCACTGATTTTAATTATCCCTCAACTAATGACCTAGTTCCATGCAACACGAGTATTTTCCAGAGGTCTTACTTAAAGCAACTGAGTAATACAGACAGCATACCTGACAGCGAGGGCGAGAAGAGCCAAACAAGAGCTTGAATCTTCAATCATCACTCACATAAACACTCATTGTCAACGCAGGATCTGAAAGTGACAGCAGTCTGGATTAGCAATAAAAAGGGGATCATCAGAAACAATGTTCCCTCGGGACTTGCGCCCTCAAAGATCTCTCGCAAGAGTACGAAGTAACGTAGCTGTGCTCAAGACAGAATTTCTACTCTTTCTAAAAATTTCTGTTCAAACAAGCAAAATAAAGACCTCAAGTATCCAGCTCCTCGGAGTCCCAAGGCAGCATCTGTGCGTGTGAACAAGAAGTATTCAGACGATCTGAGGCACGGAAATCTTTCAAGAGCCATGCTCCAACGAAGAGTGGCATGTTTGCACCCTGGACGATATTGCCCTTGGAGGTTCAGAAATCCAACCAGCCACAGCCGGGGACACAGAGCGGGTTCATTTTAAGTGGACTGATCACTCACAGTGCTGTGCGGGAAAGGACCAGCTTAAGAGCAGGTTACAGAGAGAAAAAGCTCTGTCAGGCCTTTGAGGTGAAAATGACCTTCCTGCCTTTATTCGCCTCTTCTCAGTGTTTTCTGTTCCTGAGATCACTGGGAACTTGCAGCATCTGATCTGCTTTGCTGCTTAACAGATGGGCTCTGCTGGCAACTTTCATGGTCTGAGTGCCACTCGCGGCTGTTGCGCCAAAAAAAAGGCAATTCTCATCTCACCTTGTATACTGCTTTTAATTTGTCTTCCAGGTTTCTGTATTGCTGCTACTACATAAACAAAATTTACCTACAAAGTTGTGTTAAAAATGTTTTGATAATTTAAAATGACAAATAGAGGTAAAACATAAATAAATAAAAAAAGGACTTACATTGATCATTTGTATTTGATCATTTGACAGCTGGAAGGAGGCAAAAATCTTGGTCCTTACCACCAACAGAGAGAAATTAATTCATATCTCCCGTGTTTTGCGTCGATGATTGAAACATTTTGTGATTACACCTAAAGTGAACAGTTTGGGGTTTTTTCCCCGTGGCTGTATTTTAGTAAGGATGAACCAAGCTTAGCTAGCTACGGCTACACGGCGTGCAGTGTGTGCACGGCCCTCGTTTTCTGCTTTCAGACGGGTGGAGATAATGACCGGCTGTGGGGCACGCTCCTCCTTACATAGAGGCCTGCTTTTCCTACCCGATTTGCTCCACATCTCTTGTGGGATTTTTGGATTATTGTTCCGAGGTACTTAGCCACCTTCACCGTCTGTAGTGGCACAGCGGGTGCCTAATGTAGGCAGCGCAACTTTAAGGCATTGCGACAATCGAGTTGGGTGAATTAATTAAGATGCTTCGGATTTTGCCCTGGGTCTGCAAACCCGCTATCAGGTTCAACTGACTGTTTAATACACTTGCTCTTTGTTAAGGCAATAAAATAATTTTGCAATCAAATAACATATCCAGTACACCGCAACATGGAAGAAAGGACTTCAGTTCTTCTTCAGCCTAGTCTAAGACTCATCCATCATTAGAAGTATTCTTATTATACCCGGATAGGGTTATCACTCCAGCTATTACCACACCTATGTTTTAGGAGAATTTATACAATTGGTGAAAATAAATACTTAGCCTTAGATTTACATATTACAATATTCTCCAGCATTTTGCTTTTGCTTATCTAGTTCCTTTACTTAGCTGGCTTCCTGCTGAGCTTCTCTCATCTCACCAGTTCAAGTTGCAGGGAGATCAAGAGAGAATCAAATCCATCCACTTTACATGTCTTGAGGCCAAACATCTGCCTGAATGGGAGCCAAAATACGTTGAAAGATTGTGGCTTGTTGCTCATGACTTTTTTTTTTTCTGTTCAGAAGCCTGTGATTCGTTTCATTTAATGTTACTAAAGTGAATTTTAAAGGATGCATCTTACAAACGTTAAGCACACTGCTTCATTTTGACTAAATTCTCAAGTGTAAGAAGCCATTGAAAGTACAAGACTGTTTCTCTAAATGAAAGGTCACCTAAATGTACAAAACCTCTCATTTTGAAAAATAAAAGATAATAATAAATAGACTATGCTGTGTTCATGGAAGGTTATTATAAAGAAATAAAGTCTTTTTTTGACTCAGCCTTCAGTTACAAATAACCTGCTACGGCACACACAAGAAGATTAACAGATGGATGGGTTACAGCTAGATCTTAATAGTAACAGACATCATCTGTGTCACAGCCTTCAGGAAAAATGTGCTTGTTGCCATTGTATTTAGCTCTTCGGTTACAACTAAATGTTTCTTTAGCACATGTGAAAAAGCAAACCGTGAGTATTACTCGGTGTTTGGGGTGTTCGGCTTGGTTTTCGCCTGAAAATAAAATGGTAAGGCTTCCAGTTAATTCAACTCAACCTTCATGTGTATTTTGTTTTGCTTTGGACAATACACACACAAAAACTCTAAAACAAAACAAGGTGAACGGAATAAAAGCAAAAAAAAAAATCCCGATCTGCTCAGAGCAGTCACATTAACAGTGGTGAGAAGTGCAGCTTTGAGCTTGCTTCCTTCTTCGACCACTCTGCCTGGCTCTCTGCAAGGAACAAGAGTACCGTCACTCAGAATAACCAAACACTCCATCTCTTCTTCAACCAAAATCAGATCAGCTTAATTTCACGGGGAAGGCAAGAATTATTAAACGCTTTAGACAACTATGCAAATGTCCTTTGTTTTACAGTCAAAAAGGCAAGATACTTTCAGCTAGACTGTACACAAAAAATAACACAGAGATCAGCCTTTAAAAAGGAATTATTATGAAGGATTTCTGTTCATTTCCACTTTCCTGAAGTATGTATAGTTTTTAGAACACATCGGGTTTTTTCAAAGGCTATGAACAGACTTACTGCTAAAATACAGAAAAACACATTAAGCATTGTAAGAATTATGATTTTTTTAGTCAATCTTTAGCAGTAATTTTCCTCTGCATTGAATCAGATCTTATCAAAAAGAAAGTAACTTTACAAAAATGGATCAAATGAGGTGAGAAGAAGAGTAAGATGAAACAGAAACTTTACAGAACGTGTGAACAGTTGAAGTAATGAAAATTAGAAAGTGTGTAGTCACCACAATACATGAAAGTGTGAAGACATTCTCTAATCTTTGTCTAGGAAAAAATAATAAAAAAAATATTTTTAAGTAGTGAAATGTAACTTAGGCTATTATGTGACATTGAGTTCTGACCCAATGTTTCTTCATACCTATTTCTTTTTTACTAGACAGTTCAAGGGTGTTTTTCTGCTGCTAGATGAACTAGCTAGGAAAAATACCGTAATGTTATGTACACATTGTACAGCCTACATTTCTCCTTTCATTTTAGCATGGCTGCTTCACACAACATGCTTGTGAACAGCAGAATGAGATGAGATGACAAAATAGCTTACAAGACTATTACAGGCTAGGAGAGGAGAAGGAATGGTGTCTTACATCTATTCGTGGTTTATGCTGTGGCCAATCACTGCAGCATCTCAGCGTCACCTCCGACTTCTTTTAATACAATTGCTCTGCCTTGAAAGTGCTACATAAATAGGAATTAAAAGGGAGTTTTCCTTCATAGTGAACATAAATAAGCATCTGCAAAATAAGCAAATGAAACACATAATGAAGCTTTTTCGGACTTCAGTCAGAAAAAAACCTTATTCTTCAATGCTGCTATTACGGATTCATAGAATCACAGCATGGCAGGGGCTGGAAGGGCCCTCTGGAGATCCCCCAGTCCAACCCCCCCGCCAAAGCAGGTGCCCCCAGAGCAGGGTGCACAGGACTGTGTCCAGGCGGGTTTTCAATATCTCAAGAGAAGGAGACTCCACAGCCTCCCTGGGCAGCCTGTGCCAGTGCTCTGTCACCCTCACAGTAAAGTTCCTCCTCATTTTCAGGTGCAACTGCCTGTGCTC
>VZSC01005679.1:100993-113682 GCA_013398225.1 Steatornis caripensis
TGTGTCCAGGCGGGTTTTCAATATCTCAAGAGAAGGAGACTCCACAGCCTCCCTGGGCAGCCTGTGCCAGTGCTCTGTCACCCTCACAGTAAAGTTCCTCCTCGTGTTCAGGTGGAACTGCCTGTGTTCCAGTTTGTGCCCATTGCCCCTTGTCCTGTCGCTGGGCACCACTGAAAAGGGTCTGGCCCCATCATCTTGACACCCGTATTGCTCAGCATTGATGAGATCCCCTCTCAGCCTTCTCTTCCCCAGGCTGAAGAGACCCAGGGCTCTCAGCCTTTCCTCATAAGAGAGATGTTCCAGTCCTCTTTTCATAATTCCTTTCATTATTAACTTTTTTTAGTTTCAATTTTTGTAATTCCTTTCATATTCCTTTTCATAATTCAGTTTCTCGGTTTTCTTCATTCCTTCTCTAAACACAATTTTAAATGCATAGACTACTGATTTAAGTGATTCTATTGGCTATTTCACGTCGACCTGTATTTAGATGATATGAGCTGGGTATGTCGGAGTTAATTTCATTTTCAGCACACTTACTTTGTGGCTAAGCAGTAGCAAGGGAAAAGAACAGACATCATTATAAAAAAATCATTCCAATTTTGGGCTTCATTTTCTTCCCTCGAAGCACAAGATTTATTCTCTTGTAATACACATTTTCCACCTTCATGAGTTTTCTTGTCCGTCTTCCTTTTGCCCATTTGTACTTAAAGATGTTTAATGTTTTCAGCATATTTCTGACGTGATTTTGCTGATACCAATGTTATTTCTGAAAAATGTGGAAATCAGTGAATCAAACAATGAAGTTGTATGTTTGCATTTTTGTATTTAGGTTATGCTTTTACCTAATACCCATTTAAGTGCTGTATAACTCAACACAGAAATCATACAGAATTCCACAAAAAAAGATGACTCATTTTTCTTTTCAATATTCAAAGGCTTCTTTATACAAGCAATGATTTTCCTCCTCACTTCTCCTTTTTTCCTTACCTTCCTCAAACATACGTTAAGCCATGAAAGGAACACTCCAGATACACAGAAAGCAAGAATGCCATGCATTACTGAGATTGCAGATCGGTCATTGGATTGCACACAAGTTAAGACAAGTGAAATTTATTTTTTATCATTTTATAAGAAGAAAAAGCCTCTGATGTTGAGTTTGCTAGATCGTTAAAAAGATTTATCAAAAGTTTGCAGAAGAAGAACAGACTATCTCCCATTGCTACTAGACAAATGCAAATTTGAATGAATGAGGCAGACAGCTGTACAAAGAAGAGTTGATGGTGTTCTGGTAAATGCTGTATGACAAATACTGCCTATTCACATATATTTCAAAAAAAGGCTATATTTTTATTCAAAGGCAGAAAAACATAGAAACCCAAAGAAAAAGAAAAAAAACCCAGTGAACCAAAGTACTGTCCTGCACTGCCACTAGCAAAACGAAGAAAAGTGGCAGATGTTAGTAGAAATTGTGAAGAACTGCCTCTGGTCCCAGGTTAACTCACACAGAAATAGTTCAGGAGCTACTAAGATAGTTTTTACTCTATTCCCCTGTCCTTTGTGATGCCAACACACTTTTACCAGTAAGATCGAATAGCGTGGGTAGCTTGAAGACGGTTAGCATTTCTCATACAAGCACCCAAACGGGCAGAGTCCACCACTATTCCACATCATGTGGCATGTCAGCGTTACTCTGTGTGCGAACAGGTATTACCACTTTCAGAGAGAAGCTCCCAAGCTCTCATGTTCTTGAAATTGTTGAGGAAGAGCTGCCTAAATTATTTTGCCTTTCACTAGAATAATGTGAATTTCACTAGAAAAATACTTTAGAATACTGAATAATTCTAAGTGCTCTTTAAAAATAATTTTGCATACAGACGACAGCACGTATAATCAACTCACCTCTAACCTGATTTTAATGAATGTCTTTGTTAATTTCAGGTAGAAAATGTTGACATTCTCCATATATTTCATGTTCAGTTTAATATTGTATTTGGTAAGCATCTGACTTACTCATTCAGAGCAGCTGTGTGAAACTAAATCATCAGACTTTGTGTTTTGAACTTTTTTAACTCAGTAAAACGAAAGGGATAATGTAAAATATTTTGAAAGAACCAATAAATCTGGTATAGAAAATAATACACCCACATGAAAAAATTATTCACATCTTTTCGTCATATAAAAAACCATAGTATGTATAGTAAAGTCTCTAAAAGCGTGAAGTTTAAAATTACAAACACTTATTATAAACAGTGGTCAAAGCAATTCACTAACCTCTGTGTTTTGTGAACCAACTATTTGGCTTGATAATGATACAACTGATACTGTTTGCACATAAACAGTAGTCTATGCCCAAGCAGCAAAGTAATACGGAAGAACTCAGACATAAGCTTTACTCCCACACTTGCGCTATTATAGGAATGTCCCTATTGTTATTTACAGGAAGAATTACACATCCAAGCTAAGGGTGAGTGTGTAAGCCACACTGTAACGTCTGCATCTAAGTAGAACCAGGAAAAAAAGATCCTAAGAGAATAAACATCCCCATTCTCAGTACGGAAAGGAAACCAAGCACACAGTATGACTGGTTGACCTGGATCTTGGGACCTTGTAAAGTACATGCAAGCAGGGAATTACAGATGTAGCCTATATTACACGAATGACGTACAATACAGTTTGACCATAGGGACCATGAAAAGGCACCTATAGGATATTATTCTTCCTTATGGACAACTGTTAGAGAAAAAGCGTAAATGTAAATCAGACCTGGCCTTCTAAAACGGTTGCACTGGGAAGTGAGAATAGCCATAGAGTCATCCAAGGGAGAAAAGCAGGTGAAAAGAGAGCAGACTATGTACAAGGGGAGGCAGTGCGGGGGCATGCTGGCTCTGGTCACAAGGTCCTTTGCTGGCAGCAACAGATACCGTGATAGTCTTGATGCAGCTGGCTGCTGCCATGTACCCAGAGCTAAAAAACCCCACCACACACAGTCCCTGTATTTTCAAAATGTGGACTAACTCTGTTAGGAAATAAAAAGTTATAAGCAGTTTAAAATATCAGTCCCCAAAGTTAATTTCTATGAAACAAAAAATAAGTATAAATAACATTACAGAGCAAAGCTTGAACAAAGGCTATGGAGAATGGAAAAAAACCATCACTTTCTATTTGCTCTGAGTGTCTTCACCTTGTAATAAAGAATATTGGACACAATTCTAATATAACTTCATTTGAAGATAACCGCAGGCACTTTTTAGCTATCTTGTTTGTGACATCAGTCTGGTTATGGGAAATTCATCCATGTTTTACCTCAAAGCACCTGCTAATTTGGACCCGGAAAGAATATAAATTGTATAATTATTTCCTTTATAACATTTACACACCGGGCAGCATCCACAGCATAATGGAGAACAATGGCAGGAGTTTCTATGCTTTAAAAGTTGTTTTCTTCACTTCAAAATAGCAATTTAAGTGTATACAGTAGAAAGGTGAATAAGGCCAATGACCACTAATAGAAATCTTGTCCAAATAGATATATTTTTATTAAGAAACTTTAAAAGTCAAACAAGGCAGCTCCTTAATATCTGGTGCTGCTGATGTAACAGTGACTAATCGTGTAACTCACCTTTATTCTGCTTCAAGTATCTGTCATGGGGCCTCAGAGCACCGGAGTGGCATTTTTTGGTGTGGAGTTCTTAAACCTAAACAAATGAATAAAGAAATAAAAACAGCAACCTGGCCTATAGGAAAGCTGTAGTTACTTTGAGTTGTCATCAGTTTTCCCTTGGATGCACAAATCCAGAGCACCCTTGTAGGTCCCTGCCTTAATCCAGGCTAGCGTGACTAATTTAAATTCCTTACCATCCATTTTAAGGCACAAAACCCTATAGAAAATCTCCTTTAAGAGATTGTCACCAATATAGTACCGCATGTGATTTCAACCACTTGACACAAATAAAGTTAGCACTTAAACAAGAGAAGTGGGATTACGTTCTATTCTTTGTACCTGTGTAGTCTGAACATCTATGTAGTATATTCCAATAATTGAAAGTTTAATAATAAGAATCCCACCCCTGCTGATTGGACTAGCCATCTCATAGGCAGTCGTCTGACCCAAGATGTGACTGTAGGTAACTTACAGAATTAACAATGACTAAACTGTGCCCTTCCAGTGTTAACAGACACAAATATTAAATGATTCGGAAATACCTACATAAACAAATAGTAAGGTAGCCTTCACTTCTGTTCAGCAAAAACCAAGAAGAAAATAACAATGGATTTTGGCATTCTGTACTTCATAGCAACTGGGGACCTGTTAGGAACCCAAATGTGTTTCCATCACATAGGGTTTTGGTGTCAGACGCGCAGGCTCGGATGAGAGAGCAACAGAGCTCTGGTACACCTCTTCCCAAGGTTGTCTCTCTGTATGCCCACCACCTCCACCTAGACAGCAAGGCAGCTGCGCACCGTGGCCCACCCTGAAGCCAGTCTCCCAGTCATTCACACCAGGACCTCTTTCCTTCTCAGCGAATTACTGTCTATGGGAGTGGGAGAACCACTGCAAGGGCAGAGATCCAGTAGCCAGGAAGGCTTCCAAGCTCTTCACTGCAGACCTACTACTGATGGGCATGTGAGGGGGTGGAGGAGCAAGTGCTTCACAGCCTAATCTAGCTCTTTTCTGCAAGTATGTTTGAAAGCATAGTGTAGACATGCTAGTTCACATTACCAGATGCATCTCAAGTCTCATCAAAGGTGCTGATGTGAAAGAGGTGCTTAGGTGAAATTTAGGTTTTCATCAGGTAACTTGCTGCTTACGGGCATTTTACCAGATCAAAGGATTAAATTAATCAGATTAGGATCACGTTCTTCACAAAACCACACCTTTGTGCAAAGTTGATTTTCAACATCATGCTTCTTTCTTGACTCAGTTATTGCTTGGAAGAAAAAAAAAACCGCACACTTTCATGCTATACGTTCAATATATACAAATGCATTTGTGTAGTTGGTGTTTAGATTGCACACACTGGTATAAATGATGTTTTAACCCAGTAATGACTAGGGTAAAATTCTGTTCATGAGAAGGNCCGCACACTTTCATGCTATACATTCAATATATACAAATGCATTTGTGTAGTTGGTATTTAGATTGCACACACTGGTATAAATGATGTTTTAACCCAGTAATGACTAGGGTAAAATTCTGTTCATGAGAAGGCAAAATAAAATCTGAAATCCCACATTTGGTAGCATAAATCTTCAGAATCTTACTGGAACTTACGGATTTAATTGCCAACAAAGATTAAATACGAGTAGAGTTTTTTATTAGCTAGATCACAATTACTTATTTCAGTGGAAATCTATGTGGACAGTCACCATTCTCATGACCTGCAATAATTTCACAAAGATGTGATGAATCTGAGGTCTGTATGTTTTCTATGCTGACTGTAATCCTAAAATTGGTGGATGAATTTCTTTTGTGGATAACCTGTGGATGTTTATTTTGTTAACAAAGAATCACGACTATTTCATTCTATTTTTGTTTACCTAGCAATGTACTGTATTATTTTCTTGATTTTTAACAGATACTTTAAAATACGCTTCGTGCTTCTCTTTTGTCTTCTCCTACAAGAACAATGTTAAATTATTCCTATTGTCGCATCATCCCAGTCACTATCCTCTGAAATATTTATAGTGCAGAGGTGATGCAAAAGAGGGAGGGGGCTAGTGGCATATCTTCAGTTAGCATTAATTTTTATAGCTCTATGAAAAGTATGCTTTCATGTGGGACATCAGAATAAAAGTGGTAGATGTGTGTTCCCATAAAGCTGTTTTGAAATTCTGGGGTAGGTTTCAGACCACCACGTAAATGTCAGACTACAGACTGTGTAAACTATCACAGCTCCACTGAAGTCAAATTGAGGTTACAGCATCATGATTTTAATCTTGGCATTTTGTACCCCAGCATGCTGCTGTAGTCTCATACAAAATCCCCATACATAATTTAACATTTTTAAGTGCTCTTTTTTCCCCTGTATTTTGACTGACAAACAACAACTTCCTTGCTCCATGTTCTGTTGTATGCTGGACTTTTTCCCCTTTCTGCAGTGTGGATAAAAGCATAACTGGTTTTTATGCTACACACACTGCACTGTTACTTGCATTATCTTGTTGCACCATCTTTTTGTTTTGTTTTTTTCCTGACTGTGAGCAAACATGTCCACCCTCTTAGCAGTTCCCCAGATGAGTGTTTTGTTTGCTAATGAACTGAGTGTGATGAGCTATACGAATAGCTTCCTCTGCTATCAGATTTACTCTGGACCTTAAGGACAGTTCCTTATCAACAGTTCCAATTACCAATGAATCCCTAATTCGTTCTTCTTTGCCTACCCACATTTCACAACACTTAGTCAGTTGTCACAACATCCTAAGAAAAGCCTGTATTGATCATTCCCTTTTCTGATACATAATCTTATCACGTCTCCTTTTCACAACAGCCTATTTCTACATTTTTTTTCATCTCCATACCTAAGAACATGATAAACGTGGTCACCTACTGCTCCCCTACTACAACAGTCTGTCAGTTACTCTCCCCGTTACCTTTGGAAGCTAGAACAATGATTGCCTCGTGCAAGCTACAACAAACTGTAAACCGAACCCAAAACTTTCAGGAAACTATTACACATAAGCTACAACTGAGATTTGGCTGCTAATGAAATATTTCATGCCATGTATACAGTGCTATTTGCTTACACTGACACGGGATTTGGGAACTTCCTAATTCTGGTATTCAAAAATAATATTACACGTCCTCTGCTATTCTAACCTGGCACGTGGGGTCATCTGTATTCCTGCAACGTCCTCACTTGGGCTTGGCTTTTCAAAAGATCCTATGGGAGTTAAGCATCCCAAAGCTTACAGGTAGAATAATTCCAAGGAACCAGATTTGTACACTAAATAGGGTTATTTTGTTCATGAATGTACATTCATTTCAAGAGCCCCTGGCACATTTACCTTACGTTATTTTCTTCCCCAAAACTTTCTAGGGCAGTTTTTTTCAGCAGTTAAAAAAACCCCCAAACTCTTCCATATTCCATGGATCAGGTACAAGGGAAAAAATTGGTTGAACTTAATAACAGGTCTCCACACAGCTCCCTTTATTCAAGTAAGTTTTTTTGTGGTTTGCACCAAACAAGGTTCCGAAGCTTCTAAAAATTCTGAAAGCAATAATTGTCTAGGGTGCTTTATGCAATTAATGCAGCGTCTTTCCTCAAAGGACTATGCCAATATAAAACATGTTTTGTTTTGTTTAAAAAGATGATTGCTACAGAAAAGCCTCCTGTACCCTTTTCTTCCATGAAAAGCAGATGGTGTGTTAATGCATAAAACATATAAAACTGTGTCTCAGAGTGTAGTTTCACACTATGCTCAGTATGCAGGCTCTTTACATTAAAATGTTATTATACAAGCCTTTAGATCCTTCACCTCTTATCTTTCCTCCATCAACAAAAAGTACACGTTAGTAGAAGACAAAACAGAAATTTAAAATCTATGCTGTCTAGCATCTCATTTTGTTTTTAGCAGCATCACCCAGATCCGAGTGACAAAAATCTAGATCAAATCATTAGGAGTCGCTCCTGTGGTTTTTTTAATTAAATATAAAGCAAAGTTTTAGAGCAGCAGTAACAAAAATTAAAACAAGAACTCAGATCACACAGAAGCATTAAGCTTCATACTTCCCATTTCAAAAACATCACATTCATCAGCTTTCACTGTGAATTAAATATACACGTTGTAATATGTCTACTGCTTTGCAAGCATCCCTCTAGGCAGAACTGGTACTTGCAAAACCCTTGTCTAGACAAGGCAATGCTTAAGGCAGTGATGGGAGAGTAAGGGCACACGGCACGTATCACAGATGGAGCACAGAAGTATCAGCAGAGCTCGGCTGGACGAAGCTACCACGAACCGGGCTTTGGTGAACCAAGAGTCAGGTTAACATACCACACTCTTGGAGAACGTGGGAAGAGAGAGCAGGATACATGGCAGATATTGCTGTGCATGTCTGGTACAGATTGCCTCATCAGGAAGAGGCAGATGAGGCCTTCTTCAGACATCTGGAAGGAGACTTGTATGCTTCCAACCTCACTTATTCTGCAGCTCCGAGACAGATGGGGACTCGTGCTGGCAAGAAAATGAAAAGATGATTTGACTCAAGGTCACAGGCAAACTGAGGGACAAGTAGGGCAAGGACTAAAAGAGTTCCCATCAAAAATGTGTTTGCAGATCACTTCCTTGCAAAATAATACTCTTCCTTCTCTTAGGAGCAAGAGGGAGATTAAGTCACCAAGCACTTCTTTCTTTCTTAGTGTGTACAAAGGATTTCTCAAACTGTGAAGTAGGGACTGGGGGGAAAAAAATGAGGTCTGCTAGGTAAGGTAACTATGCAAACAGTTTAAAAATCAATAGCACGTTCTGTAGTAACATATGTTCCCAGAATGGAAAGAGTAACGGAGAGATGCAAAATTGTGCATAATTCATGGAATACAGGTGTGGGTTTTTTTCCTTCCTTTTTTTTTTTTTAAGGTAATGCAGGTAGTTTTCTTTCTCTTTTAGAGACTGAGGCAATCATCACTGCAAAAAGTTTAATAGATTTCAGACAATCTTTTTTTGCCAGTCTCTTCATTGTCATACCCCATCACTCAAATTTGACCTTTACATTGAGCCCACTCAAGCCATAGTTCCAAATAGATGTGTTATCCTCAGGGGCTGAGTCAATACAAAAACAGAAAACCAAAGTACCAAACTATTCCTTAGAGGAGATATCCAATCTGGGAAGAAATGTTTTAAATATGAGTATCTCCTTCTAGGAAAAGCTAGACAAATAATCAATTCTTACTAAAAGAAAAAATCCTAAGAGTCCACAGTTCCAGAAAGAAATCCTATCAATTGACACAATTGCACTGTAGACAAAAATTTTAAATAACGGCAAAACACTATCTGTCCATCAGAGCTACAGGATGACAAATGCCCATGCCTCAAGTGAGATGGCTCTCAGCTGAAACCTAACTGCTTTAACAAGACATTCAGAATGCTTTACAAGCCAGACATCACTGCAGCAGAATGGCAATGCCATCTACCACTGCAAATAGCCACTTTTCTTTCTGTTATCTACCAAAACAAGAGTCCTATCAATCCCAGATGCATAAATATGATCTGGCTAGTTATTAATGCTATTTCCCCTAACCTAGTACATTTCTTCCAATTTCCTCCTGTGGAGCACCTCTACGTACAGCTGAAACTGTTTTTTCTGCATATCACTCAATGGAATCAGGTATCAACGTCTTGGACGTGAGCTGATGTTACGCCTCTGTTCCAGCAAAAGCAGTGTAAATCTCAGTGCTGAGGAGAACATTGTTTTGTTCTGTCTCTGGCCAAGCAGATTCCTGGTCCACTAGAAAGAACAATACCAAATACGCTCTGTATAGGATTAATTACTCAGCTACATCATCAGACAAAATAGTGGATAGCATGAGAATCTGACGGTAAGAATGCAGTAGTTTTCTTTCTCTATTTTCATCCAGTGCCTAGAATACTTCTCTCAGATGTTATTCAGGCTACCAGTGCTAAATGCCTGCAGAAGAGTTTAGGCACTTAAGTACTAAATAGCACTTCTGAAGCAGGATGCCTATTTGCCATCCAACACCCTAAGTGCCTTGGGTTTTCACAGTAAAATTACTTGGATATCTACGGTTGTGTTCATGACACAAACTTCTTCAGTAACCTAAGCAGCAGCCAGCTAACAAAAGCCAATGCAGGCATTCCTCTGCCTGCTTGTCTAAGCCTGCTCTAGCATGCAAACTCTGAAAAAGGCACTGATTTGAGAGCTACAGAAAATGCTTCGTGCTTCAGTGGACACAACTTACATCTCTCACTTTCAGGTTGTGGTTCTCCCAGGAAGATTAAGTCCTTCCTACTGCTGTATTGGACAGTATAAAAAACAACAGGTCACTGAATACACATCAAGTATGCAGAACCGCATGAACTCTTTTCTGCTTTTCAGTACTGGTTTTCTATCTCCATGTGCAATGTGTTTCTGCTTGTTAGGGTTCAACTGAACTGAATAAAAATATTCAAGAATGTGTAGCAATGGGTCATTTCAACAGAAACTTTGTGCTAAAGCCCACGTTCCAACTGCATTAATACAAAATAATTCCATAATTAATAGTTAATATGAACAGAGGTATAATTTTAAAAAGATTTGTCTATTTGAAGAAAGATTTCAATGCTGATTTCATATTTATTAAACTAAAAGCTTCTAATCTCTTACTAAATGGTGGGCACTTGCCTCAGAGCCAAAGCCAGCGCTTCTACAGAGAAAGCCCCTGTGAAGGCTGATGCCTCCACCCAGACTGAGGTGGCAACGAAGGAGGCTTCAGTACAGGCGGCATGTTGCAGGGAGCGCCCAGACCCGTCTCCCAACGAAAAGGTAAGCACCCGCACTCGATATGCGCAGGTTGATGGCCTGTTACACCAGGTGGCCGAGCTGCAGGAGATGGTCAGGAGGCTGCGCAGCATTAGTGGATCCAAGAGGGAGATAGATTGGTGGTTCCAGAACTGCTGAAGGGGACACCGCTGAGAACCAGGCACCTTGGACCCTGGTGACCCGCAAAAGCAGGACTCCACCTCAGTCTCCACAACCAGCATCACAACCCAAAACAGATTCGAGACTTTAACCGCTATAGATGCTCACGACGCTCACAAACAAGAGCTACAAGGAGAGCCTGTACCTTCGCACAGTAGACGCCATAAAAAGAAACGACGAGTGCTTGTAGTGGGGGACTCTCTCTTAAAAGGCACTGAGCCACCCATCTGCCAACCCAACAGAGAGTCGAGAGAGGTATGTTCCCTTCCAGGAGCTAAGACAGGAGACATAGAGACATAGCTGAGAGGGTGCCACAACTTGTTAAGAACACAAATTATTATCCGCTTCTACTCTTTCACGTGGGTACGAATGACACCAAACACCGGAATCTGGCCAGGATTAAGCAAGACCACAAAGCCTTTGGGGTGCAAGTGAAAAACATTGGTGCCCAGGTCATCTTCTCGATTTTACCAGTTAGGATTAAGGGCGAAGCCAGGAATAGATGGATAATGAACATCAACTTCTGGCTACGTGGCTGGTGTCGTCATGAGGGTTTTGTTTTTTATGATAATGGGACGTTCTTCAATTACTACAATCTGTTGGGGAGGGATGGGTTCAACCTGTCTAGAAGGGGCAAGAGAATCTTCGGCAACAGGCTGGCCAACCTGGTGAGGCTGGCTTCAAACTGAAGGACTTGGGGGTCGGGTCCAAAATACTCAATACCGCAATACTCATGCCATTGCAACCGACTGGGGAATAAGCCAGGCCAGCCAGGGCAGCAAAAAAGGTTCCTTAGCTGCCCCCCAAGATGAGAAGCAGAAGGCCAGCTACCTCAAGGATGTGTATGACTACAGTGGATCCTCTTGCACCCCACCAGGGAAACCTGTGTGCTCAACTACCTCCTTGAAGTGCCTGTACACCAACGCACGCAGTATGGGGAATAAACAGGAAGAGCTAGAGACCTGTGTGCAGTCGAAGGGCCATGATCTCATTGCAATTGCAGAATCATGGTGGGACAGCTCGCATGACCAGAATGCAGTCATGGAAGGCTATGTACTTTTTAGGATGGACAGGACAGCAAGGCGTGGTGGTGGAGTTGCTCTTTATGTGAGAAAGCAACTGGAATGCATTGAACTCCACCTAGGGGTAGATGAAGAACGAGTCGAGAGCCTATGGGTAAGAATTAGGGGGCAGGCCAATATGGGTGACACCACTGTGGGTGTTTGCTATAGGCCATCTGATCAGGATAAGGAAGTTGATGAGGGCTTCTACAGACAGCTGAGAATTGCCTCAGTGTCACAGGCCCTGGTTCTCATGGGGGACTTCAACCACCCTGATATCTGCTGGAAAGACACCACAGCTAGGCACGCACAGTCCAGGAGCTTCCTACAGATCACTGATGATAACTTTTTAACACAAGTGGTGGAGAAGCCAACAAGGAGAGGAGTCCTGCTGGACCTAATACTAATGAACAAAGAAGGACTGATTGGGGATGTGAAGGCTGGGGACAGCCTTGGCTGCAGTGACCATGAGATGGTGGTGTTCCAGATTCTGCATGGATGAAGCAGGACAACAAGTAGGATTAGAACTCTGGACCTCAGGAAAGCTCTCTTTGCCCTCTTCAAAGACCTACTTGGAGGAATCCTATGGGTTAGGACTCTAGAAGGCAGGGGGGCCCAAGAGAGATGGTTAATATTCAAGAACCACCTCCTCCGAGATCAAGACAGGTACATCCCTACGAGTAAGAAGTCAAGTAAAGGAGGCAAGACACCTGCAAGTAAGGAGCTTCTAGAAAAACTCACAGGGAAGAAGGAAATGTACAGCATGTGGAAAAAAGGACTATCCTCTTGGGAGGCATACAGGAATGTTGTCAGAGCATGCAGGGATGCAACAAGGAAGGCTAAGACCTGTGTGGAATTGAAGCTGGCAAGGGACGTCAGGGACAACAGGAAGGGCTTCTACAGGTACATCGGTAGCAAAAGGAAGACTAGGGAGAATGTGGGCCCACTGCTGAATGAGGAGGGCACCCTGGTGACAGAGCATGCAGAGAAGG
>VZSC01005679.1:115083-172968 GCA_013398225.1 Steatornis caripensis
CTGTGTCTGTTCAGCCTGGAGAAGAGAAGGCTGAGAGGGGATCTCATCAATGCTTATCAATACCTAGAGGGCGGGTGTCAAGAGGACGGGGCCAGGCTCTTTTTGGTGGTGCCCAGCGACAGGACAAGGGGTAATGGGCACAAACTGGGGCACAGGCAGTTCCACCCGAACATGAGGAGGAACTTCTTTACTTTGAGGGTGCCAGAGCCCTGGCACAGGCTGCCCAGGGAGGTTGTGGAGTCTTCTTCTCTGGAGAGATTCAAGACCTGCCTGGACACATTCCTCTGCACCCTGCTCTGGGGGCACCTGCTTTAGCAGGGGGGTTGGACTGGGGGATCTCCAGAGGGCCCTTCCAACCCCTACCGTTCTGTGATTCTGTGATTCTTTTTTCCTTTATGTTTTATTCATAAGATTCCCTTTTGCTTTTTCAGTTTAAATAAAGAACTGTGATTATCTGTAAAACTGATTGCTTAAAGTAATTAATCATTTTCCTTATGAAATTTCCTGGGTAAATTAAGGATCTTATAATTGAAGGGTTTTCTCTTGTGTAAATGGAACATGCTGAGAGCCTAGACTGAGAAATAAATGTACTGCCCAGACCCCTAGAGCTGTTTCTTTTTTATTCTTTTACTAGAACTAATAGCTGACAGTAGTGCAACAAAGCATTGTTTTTAATTAATAGAAATATATTGATACCTTCTTAATAATACTAATTTTTAAAAAAAGAAATTGTTTAGACTTTTTTAAAAAATTAATCTAGTAACAACGTTACTCCTGTACTCAGAGTTAATATTCAGCATGTAGGACAATCATAACCATGGAGGATAAACTGATGTTTGCTTACAGGTTCCTCAGCAAACCTAAGCTGCAGTTGCACAGCTTGCTCACAGTTACATCAATTTATGTCACACAGCTGGAACCACATCTGAAACTCCAGGGTACAGGTAGACGTTTAACCAAAAGACTCCCTGTTTTCTCCTAGGCCAAGGCCAATGCTGTGTGGTATCAGATAACCATGTGGTAGGAAAAAAGGAAGGCCATCGGAAAACCCTAAAAGATGTTAAAGAGACAGGATGTACATATCCACGTACATGTGTACTTAAGCATGCTAAAAAATGTAAATATTGAGAATGCTAAAATAAACAGAAGACCAAAACTTGTCTGCTCCTTGAGCTCATTAAGAAACAGCATTCTCTCTGAGATTCTTACTGATAAACAGTAGTGAGAAACATCAGACACTGAAAAACAGGGAAATGGCTATGAAGATTTTGAAAACAGTAAGGAGTCAGAAGGCGGCGAGTAAGCAAGAAGATGTGGCAGTTAGTTTATGCTACTCCCGCTGGAATAAATGCTTCTAACGGTGAGGGAATGGTTGGATTCAACACCTATGGAACAGAAAAAGATTGCAAATTTGATGAGAGTTTAACAGGAGTACAATTGTAGTAAGGGATTGTTTATGCTGATGTTTGATACTAATTCAAGTCTATTGTAACTGAAAATAAACAGTCTCGTTTTCTTACATTTGCTTCTTGGAGGGTTCAATGGGGCTCAGAGAATTTTCTCTGAACGAATGTGCTGTTTAGTTCTTATTCTGAGCCTCATCAAAAAAGCAATAGCGTAGTCATGAAATGTTGTATCTAACAGGTTCATCAGAAAAACCTGCAATTAAAACAGTATAACTGATTTAATTTTTGAAGCCGAACACTTGATTCCTGCCAAGCTTCCCTACAGGCAAAAACATCTGCATCCTTGGCCTATGTAAGTTTCTACTACTCTGACTTAAGTAACAGTCCAAGTTATCCCGTGCCCCAGAGGAATAAAATACAATTATAAATTACTGCACAGGCTACCATAATCTCTCTTTGTTTGCAAGGAGGTCCTTTGTCCAGATAGTTTGTGTAACGACTCAATACATTATGTAATATTTTGGCTTTGTGCGGGAAACGTTATGACTGAAAATCAGTACCATCAGAATCAAGGTAATTTCCAAGGCTAAGTAATATCAGAGTCAGAAAAAGCAGACAAATTAGAACAAGAACTAATTAAAACCCTTGTTGCAACCTCATTTGGATTTTATGAGATTATTAAACAATTTAGAAAATTCATTTTCATTACTCAGAGTCTATGGCACGTCCTTGGCCAGGGACAGGAGCACCAGAATACTGAGCTACTGTAACGCCCCCTTTCTTGCAGTGCTGAATATGAGCGAGGACCATACAGGTGTTAGACAGCGACGGCCAAGTGATTCGGCTCCCTTGCCTCACAGAGGCTTTAAGGAGGCCAGGATTTCTCTGACAGTCCACGTACGGTCAAGACTTTTAGGCTATGGACCACACCAATCATGCACGGACAACCAAGCTAGGATTAAACAAGTTAACACGATAAGTGACGGCAGCCTATCACGGCAGTCTTCCTGGTGTGTATATATATACATTCTTACTCTCTAAAGACCTAATTAAGTTAGGCAAAGCATCACGTTAATGAACTTGTACAGGTTGAACGTGAAGAAGCTTGACAAATGTTTCCTACACTAACAAAGGTGGCAAAAATAGCTGCAACTACTCCATCTTGCTCTCTTCACAGAAAGGAAAAAGCAAGCAAGCAAACAACGCAGCAACCGCATCCTAAATTTGAGCTTGCTTCCTCAGCAACTGTAAGTCAGGTTTCTCTTCACTCACGACCCTGTGCTTGAATTTTCCTAGTGCCATCGTTACAGAGTTCCTCAAACAGTCCACAGCCTCCAAGGATCCTGTCACCCAGCGCCGTGGGGCCGGGCAGGCTGTGCGGGGACCCTCGCTCAAAGGGTGACACAAGGAAACTGCCGACACCACCCGAACCCTCCGTGAAGGCGGCCCCCCTGCAGGCGGGTAGCTTTAACACCCGCCGGAATCCCGAGCTCAGAGCCCGGAGACCAAGCTCCCTCAGCGCTCGAAGACGGCGGCAGCAGCAGGCGGCGGCTTCCCGCGCTCCCGGCCCCGGCTGCTGCGGCCTCTCACAGCCATGGCGCCGTCCGCTCGCACACGCCCGTGGCGCCGATCGGCCCCCCCTCATCAGGGGAACCGGGGGCGAGAGCAGCTCGCCCGCGGGCGATGGCCCCGCAAGATGGCGCCCGGGGCTGGGGAGCGGGGGCTCCGCTTCCCCAGGCAGTGAGGGAAAGGGCCAGTGAAGGAGCGCGGGGTCTGTGCAGGACACACGAGTTCCCTGTAGAAGTATTCTGAAAATAGGGCTAGAAATTCACTTTATCAGTCTTATGTTCATTTCCTACAGTGAGAGGTATGGGGACAGACATTTATGAAATATGTTTGAGGATCTACATCTATAGTGGTGAAGATTTCTCAAAAGAACTTAAGCAGCTAGTAAACATTTTTTAAGCGCTAAAGGGCTTTACTTCTGTCACGTGCGGTTCTCATCTGCATTTTTTGTTGTCCTTCCTGCCAAGAACCGTCAGCTGCTTTATTTCTGTAGGTGAAATACTGAAAGGTGTATTAGAGATCTGATTTCAACTAATTGCAGTGAGAATTCCTATGGATATTCCAGGTTTGGGTACATTCGCCTCAGTTCCCAAACTGCAAAACAGGAATAACGTACCTTGGTTTTACAGGAATTTTGAGAGTTCTATATATTGCGGACTTGCTCAGCTGAAGACGCAGAGGGATATGAGTGTTAGAGAGAGACTGCTTGAAAATGCATAAATGTAAAGCAGAAAAGGAACAAACTTCCTAAAATAGCGTCAGGAAAAACACGTACTACTACAAAGTTTTTTCTCAGTCATGCTAATGATAAAAGACCAGAAAATGTTCGCTGTTAAAGCAAAAGCTGCTGAAAGTTTATACACGAGGAAAGGCCAGTCAAGATATTTTAACATGGGCTCAGCATTTTAAGGTCTGGTCTTTTGTTTTGTTTGCATAATAAAGATAGAATTTCATAATTTAAATGGAGAAGTAAGTATAGGAGGTTACCATTCAAGTTTATGTTACGCCAAAATACTTTTTGATTCTTAGAGAGTTAAGTCTTTATTCATACTATAAGCATCAAAACAACTTTATTAAGTGCGCACTATTATACAAGGCTGCATGCCAAAACTTGTAAAATGTCAATGTTGTGTTTTTCCTGGAATCTTATAATTAATTCATCATCAGAATAGCTTTGGGGCCTTATTCTGATCCATTTTCTAAACAGTGTTACCAGGAAATTATGTTCTGTGCTTCTGTTTATTTAAAGAATATCACTGCTGAATTTACAACAAGCAAACTAGTTAAAGGAAAGCCTTTGGGGGAATGTAGTAAATTAAAAATGAAAACACAATGAGAGGAATATGGAATTTACAACCAGGAAAATCTCATAAAGTAGTGTACATTTGGAGATTTATATAAATCAGATACAGCTTCTGTAAATACTTACAGCGTAATAAATAAATGATTGCTGAACTCAAAGACCAGTAAGTTAACGTTACCATATCCTGCCTGACCGCTCCATCATGTTGCAGTGGGAGGCTCCTACACAGTAAGGGAGAGGATTTTGTTCGTTACTGCAATGAAGTAACATAAAAAGTCGGGAAGAGATTTACCTTCAGTTACGGACAAAGGGCCTGGCCCAAACACACTGAAGGTGATAATCTTTCAGAATATCTCAAGGGCCTTGATTCAGAGATACTTTATGTTGTAGTGCAAATTACTCATAACTCCTTGATGGCTACTTTCAGTGATGTTGCCATCACTTACATTTGGTAAAAATGTGTTTCCAAAGTGAGTTCAACGTTATGAGGAAAATGTATATGAATAAAAAGAAGTCAATATGATTACAGCAGATGTAAGTCCTTGTCTTTCAATAATGCTAGAAAGGTTATTTTAGCAATCTTCTTTAAATGGCAAAATTATACATTCTGGATATTATCTTTGACTTCCAGTAGTAAAATTTCTATTTGTAAAGCAGTAAGATTATAAGAAAAAGAAAATAAGTAACTAGGGGGAAAAAATGCGGTTTTCCCCATAATGTATTCTTGCAGATTTTATTCTGCTCATCAGTTTACAAGCTGCCCTGCTCTTAGTATCTAAATAAAGACTAGATGCTTGCTTCCAGTTCCACAGTACTCTTGCAAAACTTGAGTTATAGTTATAGTCAGGACTTCAGTGAAGATAGCAGAGTAGATTGGTCAGCTGGAGGACAGTCAGTGCTTCAAAGGCATCGTGGATTAAAAGAACGTAACTGCTACGAGGAGAAAGACACAACAGGGCAGCAGTAGCTCACCAGTTACATACGATTTGAACGTTTGGATGTATCTCTCTCTTGCGTTGTACGGACGTCTCTGAAGCGTGCTTCCTACAATTTTCCTCTCCTCCCTTCCACAAGTCTTGTGACTTCAAGCGCACAGTGTGCTTCCCATTCTTCCTTGCTCTGCTGAACTTAAGCAACAGCAGAAAACCCTGTTGAGAGTAAGGCAAACTGAAAGGATGTCAGTAGTCGCTTGAATCTTCTCACAGATCTTCAGCTGTTAAGCAAAGGAATGATCTGTGAAGCTCATTCAGATGGCAGCCAGCAAGCAGCAGCCTCTAACTTGACGCTCTCGTGTATGCACTAAAAATTCAGAAGGAAAAGATTAACAGGAGAGTGGGACTGGAAGCAGCAAGTTGCAAAAGCAGCTTTGGGCAGTATATTGCAAGAGAGCTACTCAGAGAAGCGAGGTGAGGCTTGCAGTGGTAACATAATGCCTCCAAGGTTTTCACAGGAAAGTTGCTGTTCCTATAAACCATTTTATGATTCCCAGTTGGCCAAAAAAAAATCAGCATGATTTTGCTAAATGACTTGTACTATATTTCACATCCAGTGGTTCATTGTTCTCAACAGCGTTTTGTTCAGCTAATTCTTAGCCGTAAGCAGCAGGGAAGGTGCACCCCCACATAGGAAAGTCAAATGAAAATAAAGATAGCTATGGCTATCCATCACTCTATATCCCAACACAAACCCAAAGAGCCACAAAAGTTGTTCTGTGTTTCCCTGGGCCAAATTATGCCAAGGATTCGTTACTCTCTTCTAGAATACAGAAACACCCCACCTATAGTTGCCTTTCCCTGTTCTTTTTATCAGCAACAGGAAGGGTAACTCTCTTGACAATGCTCTGCTGCTCCTAATTTCACAGGAAATTCCATTTAGCAGGATGATTCAGGACATCCTTAACAAATCAGCATTTCAAATTATTATTTAAAAAAAGAAAACAATTTTTATTAGGGAAGTTGCAGCCAGTCCTAAGTGGATGGCTTTAAAATACTGTTCTTGGTAAGTTCCATGGGCAAAATTGTGCCTGGTTTCTCGCATCTTTTGCTTGAAGTCTCTCGGGCTTCTGGTTGCTCCTTTCCCTGAGATGTATTTGGCCCATGCACCGAGGGCCACTGACAAATGCAGAACATGTTTCTGGCAAAGGAAAGTTTTTTTGACAGTTCCTGACTTAAGGGCAACGACGATTTCTGATATATGACCTTTATCATCTTCTTTTATTTGGACACTTCTCATTGTTGAGGGATTTTTTTTTTCTTTTTCTTCTTCTTTTACTCTACATCCACATTTGACCTTACAGTCACTTTGTGCAATCCTGGATGGCCTTCTGGCAGGCCATCAAAAATTAGCCGTTTCTCACTAAACTGACAAAACACCCTACCAAAAGCCCAAGCAGTATCTTACGGACATTTTTATTTTCAGGGTACAGAGTAATGAAACTAGAAATTATTTACATCAACGAATCTTTCAGGGCCCAGTCCTGCAATGCTAAGCTGTCGTGATGCTACAGGACTTTTGAGTGTTTGTGGGATGCTCCAATCCGTTTGGACATGGGACTAAGTATCCGTGAAAAAGACAGGATTTACTACTTTATATTTTGGTTTATTCAGAAGATTTCAATAGATTGTCTCTTATCCCACACATTAGATAAGTACTTGAAATAATGTCATAGCTCAGCCACCTGCTACTGGAGTGGCAAAGAAATTGTTGGACTACGCTAAGGAGTCACATTAGATGATCAGAATGGTCCTTTCGTAACTGTAAATATACAGGCTTCTTGAGGCTGAAATAATTCCTGAGTCTGAGAATGTATTAGTGGAGATAATCCTCTTCCAGCTACCTCACCGTTAAAGGTGAAAGATCATTTGCAGACTGACGCCCAAAGAATTCCGTGTCTATTTTCTTTAGAATTCCACGGCAATATAAAATAATCTATAAGCAAACTGACAAAAGCAAATAGCACCTTTGATGGATATTTCATACTTAAGTGGAAAACGCTTCTCAGTTTTCCCCCAAGTCAATAAAACATCCTAAATCTTACAACAGATTTGGTTTTTTACTGTTGTATCCTTTATTATAGGGATTATGTGACCTTGTAATTTCAATTACTAAGCAGATAAACTAGAAGACAATAATCACACTGATCAGATGCTTAATTCTTTAAACAAGAAAAATTACAATTTGACCACATAAATACTCCTACGCTGCAGTTTATGCATCTTAAAATATGTGTGGTTTAGGTTGCAGAATTACAGATTTCAAGAAGGAGGAACAGTCCCAAGGAAAGGAAGGAAGACCGAGAGCAAATTTTTGCCAGACAAGCTGCTTGGAAGAATAACGTAGCTAGCTGTCTATCATTATGTACATATAAGTGAAATAACAGTGAAGTCAGTTATTCTATTAATTTCTCAGATTCGAACTTGGTTGAAAAATTGTCAAAATGATAAGGATATCATAATAGCCAGCTATTCTGTTCATACTATTTGACAATCTATGAAACTTCTAGTATTCTAAACCATGGTTACTTTAAGAGTAGCATTATCTCGCCAAAGTATCACAGAATATGATTAGTTTTTTAAATTTCGCAATGATATAATTAAATGTTACTTCTACATTTGTATTTTCCATTTTGCTTATAAAACAAATTTTCTATGTCACTAGGTTGCACTAGATATCATTTGAAATACGCTTTTTAATATTAAACGTCCTTATTGTAATACAATACAATCTATTAGATGCTAGAATGCCACACATTGGTACAAATACCTTATTGTACTGTCATGGGAAATGACTGGAAAAAACAATTCAGTGAACAATCAACAGATTTTAAAAAAGCAAAACCAGAGAACACAAGGGAAGCCCTTTCTTTGTTCTGACTATTACATGGTTGTCAACCTTCCTTTGTCCTATCAGGATCTTCATATAATCAAGAGCCACAGAATGCATACAAGAGGGAGCGAAGAGGAAGCACCGAAAGCAGTTAACAAATGAACTTCCGCATGGCTCCCAAGCCATTCTGCTACTGCACCGTGTCACAGGGCTGATGACTTGCGTTGCAGCACTGACAACAGCTGCGCCGCAGTCTCTAGCACTTCCCACGGCCTGGGTACAGGTCAGTGTCTTCCAGGAAGCACATCCCCAGAGCTGGTCACGCAATACAATCCTAACTTAGCAATTGCATTTGAACTGCTTGAGAATTGTATGCGGTTCAATCTTGGATGAGGAATTTTAGGTTTTCTGCTCCCATAGGACTTGACTTCAGCATGGACATCATCTCAGTAGTCTTGCTAGAACACCAGAAGCCTACGCTAAAGTCTACAGTATATACATTTCTTTCTGTGAGTCCTGTCCTTCCTGCAACCACTTCCAGTTCTACCCAATAGTTGACTCAGGAATACACATTATTTTCCAACATCAAACTGTATGTTTTCCTACACTAAAAACTGTTTAAGTTTTTGGTGTAACACCTGCTACTATAACAGTAAGTGAATTGTGACTGAAAAAAATGCTTGGTTCCTGCAGCAATCAGTTGAAGCTAATAGATTTTGTTCTGCGATTTAACTGGAAAACTAATACACTTACCATTTTTGGGGGGCCTGAAAAAACACTTTCTTGATTCATTTTATTTCCATAGTGATGTTGAGGACACAATGCCGTTCTATCCATCGTCAGCTATAGGATCTAATTGGATCTAAGAAAAAGAACAGCGATAGAGGGAGAAAAAGAAAACAACAAGTAAACACATCTTTGAGGTGATGTGAACTTAACGTTTTTTTCTTCCACAGCCTTTTACTGGTCTATTTCTCTTTGATGGCCCTGAAAGCACAGTTCTTTCACTCACTGTATAAAACCCTGCCTAAGATGGTAAGGTCGGATCACAGAGGGGTTTTTATTGTGCTGCTAAATCTGTTTCACATTTTAGGGAAATGCGTGAGTGAACATTTAATTTTAAGCAAGACAGGAAATTCACATAAGTCTTGTCATGTTANTCTTTCACTCACTGTGTAAAACCCTGCCTAAGATGGTAAGGTCGGATCACAGAGGGGTTTTTATTGTGCTGCTAAATCTGTTTCACATTTTAGGGAAATGCGTGAGTGAACATTTAATTTTAAGCAAGACAGGAAATTCACATAAGTCTTGTCATGTTAAAAGAGGATACTTTAGAGAAGAGTACCTTTGTAAAGAGTTGCTGTGAATTTCCAGTATGACCCTGTGATTTTGATGTTTTGCAGGTATGCAAGCAAAACACTGTTCTGTAAGAAGACATCTGTGTACAGCACTGATGAGAAAACTGCTGTGTGCATTTCCGCTGTCTGCACTTCAGAAAGAGCAAAAGAAAACTGAAGAGGTTTCAGAAACGTGCTTCAAGAATGAGCTGAACTCTGGAAATCATGTTAGTCCTCAAGTCAAGAGGATACCTGTTCTGTAAATCCCTAATTAGGAAGATCTTTCACTCTAGCAAAGGAGAACATGAGCTAACAGTAAGATATGGAAGCTAAGGAAACGCAATCTAAAACTAGAACTATGAACTAGAGTTCTAGTTTTACATAATTCTAATGTAAATTCGACAAATTCTAAGATATGAATTTCAACACTAAAGGAAAATATCGGCTAAACAATATAACAGATCATTGCATGGAATAATTTATCTGAAAACGTAAAGTTTCACAGTGGGTTTTTTGTTTGGTTTTTTTGTTTGGTTGGTTTGCTTGTTCAGTCGTATTTTCTTTTTTAAAATGAAAGCTATTGAAACACATGGCAAAAATACTTTTAGGCAACTAGCAGTGTAGAAATAATATATGTGGGAAAATCATAAGATCGGATCAAAAAATAGCTTGCACCGTTTTCACTCAATATCCAGTTCTGATACGGGAATCAGTAACAGTCTGTTGAACACAAAGTTCCCTGCTCAGTTAAGTACATATTTACAAGCTCATAATTGGGATTCACAAGTTAGAAGACTGAGTCAGGAAAAGCTTAAGCCTGCTAATAAAACCGGACAGATTTGAAAGTGTCTTTTGTTGTGAAATCCTCAATCCTGAATTTTAAGGCATTTCTAGGACCTTCTTCTTTTCCAGATACAAAACTTCGCCGGGCACGAGGGATTTGTTAGAATCCAGACACATGAAGAGCAGGAATATATATGATCAATATATTAAAAGTGTTCTCTGAGTGCTACTTACACTTTTGCTCTTTTTCTAGCAGAAATCTGTATTTATAGTATGCTTTTTAAACTTATTTCATAACTGAATCTCTTAAATAAAGAATATTTTACCCATGGGTTTTTGAGGCTGGTTTTGGTTGAGTGGTATACACTACTACGTTGCACATTAGGGTTTTCACCAACAGGATACTATTGCCATGGTAAGAAAAGACTCGTATTAAGGTTTGGCTTCCTAAATGGGTATTAGCCTGTTGATGGTGTATACCTGATTATCCTGCAATGAGACTTGACTAAGTCCACAAAACACGGTATTGTGCCATGAGGCCTCAAGCGCTGAGTCAAGACAAAGCCCAGGAGCATCCACAGAGCACCGTGACCTGGTTGGGGCTGCAGGGTGGATTACCCAGCCGTGCCTTCCAGTGCTGCCAAGCAAACTGTCCAACACTTCCACATGAGTGTTGTCACCGGTGAAGCATGGGTGCCTTCTGCATCCACTGCAGGTGTTTATACAAACTTCTAAGGACACAGAAACATTTTATGGAAATCGCTTAAAACTTAAAAACAGTTGTGATTCCAGCAAATAGCTGAGCAGAGTAAGAGAAAATAAACAGTATTTTATGTACTCTTTAAAATTACTGTTTAAATTTAGTAGTGGCTTTAGGCAGCCAATTGTTTTTAGGTAAAATTACCTGCTAATCTTTTTGAAATACATCTTTTTAAAATCCACTGTAAATTATTTGTTTGATTAAGTAAACATCGTAATTAACTGTAAAGGACTTCTGGATTCCCTGAGATGTACAGCAATATAGGGAACCAAACATATTATTGATGTGAATGGTGTGATGTCCCCAAATGCAGTAATATTGTAAAAACAACAGATGCTTTCTCCGTAAATAGTGTAGGGGCTAAAAATGTAAGTTGTCAAATAAATATTTTCTCTTAGTCCTATATGGCATTTTTGGTTGATTACAACTAAAAATCAGTGAAATTCTAACAAACGCACGATTTGTTTACTTGCTTTAAGTACATGCTTTTTCTTCCTGTGTAATATGTCACTTCTCCCTTAAGTATAGTTATTTTGTGATAAAACCCTAGTCAGAAGATTGAAGCACCTCGTATAACGCTAACAAAACTGTAGTTTTAGAAAACACCACCATGAAATTTCTTGACTTTTAGGCTATGCATAAAAATGAATTATTTCCTGAAAATGCTCTGTATTGTAGATACTAATTTTGAATTTTATCAATTTATATGACATACCTGTTGCAATGAAAAGGAGAAACAATTTCAAGTATTTTATTTAGGTATCATTTGAAGTTTATGGAAGCCTGTCAGAAAAGCCACCCAGAATTTCATACATCACATGAGACCGTTGGATTTATCAGAAACCTTCATTGACAAATCAGCCCTTTCAGTTTTTAACCTCTAAGTGTAATTACTGACATTTGGCTAGTGCCAACACTAATATGATCTAGACCANATATAACACTAACAAAACTGTAGTTTTAGAAAACACCACCACGAAATTTCTTGACTTTTAGGCTATGCATAAAAATGAATTATTTCCTGAAAATGCTCTGTATTGTAGATACTAATTTTGAATTTTATCAATTTATATGACATACCTGTTGCAATGAAAAGGAGAAACAATTTCAAGTATTTTATTTAGGTATCATTTGAAGTTTATGGAAGCCTGTCAGAAAAGCCACCCAGAATTTCATACATCACATGAGACCGTTGGATTTATCAGAAACCTTCATTGACAAATCAGCCCTTTCAGTTTTTAACCTCTAGGTGTAATTACTGACATTTGGCTAGTGCCAACACTAATATGATCTAGACCATAAAGATTTTTTTTTGACACAATTCAAAATCCAGGAAAGCATGGCAAATGATAAATCATTAAAACTGGAAAGCAAAAGCAAACACCTACCGGACATTATTGGAACAGTCTGAAGCTGCTTCTTACCCAGAAACTGTGTAAAATCCATAATCTATTTTGAACTGTCAAAAAATTTGTTTGTTTTCACAGTGGTTCACACAGTTACGTGAATCCCACACATCTGAACAGAATTTTTCTTTTTTGTTGAGCTTGCGAATTTTAGATGATTGAGTCTGAAAGATACTTACCATGTCATCATTTTTCACTCCAGCATACCTGCCTTTATTAACCAAAAGCCTAGGGGCTTCACACTCGCATGAGAAAAGATGTGACATACAGAACCGAACATTATCAGTTATAGGATAAATGCACGCACAATACCGAGAGGCTGAAGTTACCTCTTAAACTCAAAGCAATTCGTACCAAAGACTGAATGGTACCTTGTTAATTTATGCTTTTGTCGCATAGTATTTGAATACACAAAGCTGTTCTTAAATACAGCTGCATAAACCCAGCACACTAAGTTCTTCGGGTTTGAAATCTTAATTCTCTAATTACCTGCACTGTAATTGCCAGCAGTATGAGATGTGTAGCATCCCTTACTGGCCTGTACATACTGCTCCTATTCCAAGCAGTACAGTGTCCCTGAAGGTTGCTACTCTCCTATACTGATATAAGACAAACTTAATAAAAGCATCATTCAGTAGTTAGGACAGTAGTTTGGACAGTAGTTTGGACAGTAGTTTAAGCCTCCAGAGATCTGATTTTGAGACCCGATTTGAGTTCCTGTGTTCTAAGTACGATTTTCAGTGAATCGCTACATTGCTAAAATTCTTAAATCTACTAAAATCAAGTATCTGCCCATTCTGCACAGCAGCTGGGTTTGCTGGAAAGGCTTGCTGGTTCCTGCAGCAAGGATGCATAGATTGTCAATGATGGGATAATTTCGGGGTAGAGCAGGTGACACTTAAGAGAGCTGAGCTCAATCCTTTCCGAGTGTAGAAGACAACCAATATGAAACTGTTGAGAACATAGATATATTAATTTTATACTGACAGTCTTAACACTTACCATTCTGTTGCCAGTCTGCTTGGGATTTGAGAGTCATGGCTGCTCAGGATGTTACTGCATCGTTCAGGAAATACTGGTCTTAAACTCAACCAAGAGATCACAGCCTGGCTGCTCACATGAACTTCCCCAAAGACGTCAGCACCATCTTCATCTCCAGCACTGTCCATGTGTTCTCTGCCTTAGCTCCCTCTGACTCACGAGCTGATCGTGTTTCCAGTCCTGGAACAGGCTAAGAAGCGATGCTGTGGTGCCGTTCCAGTGCACACTGTTGGGAGCAACGTTCTAGTGGAGGACAAATCTAGTGCATAGGTCTGCTGTGGAGGAAGACTGCTCAACTTAAGGCCTTCGGATCAAATCAGGATTTAAGTGGTTTACCTGTTTTGTAAGGATGGGTAATTAACTGGCAGTCACAGAACTACACATCCAGGATCAGGATCAGGAATAGAACAGATAAACCGTAATACCAGATGCATTTAAAAAAAAAAAATTAAAAAAATCAATAAACAGCTAAAAATGTCTAAACCTACCTCTGTAATCCCAAAACGTTATAGTTACAGACACACACAGTCACATAGCGATGTGTACAACCCCCTCTCTTGCAGGCTGTGTGGGTAACAAGCACACCTACCAACTTTTCTGGGAGCACTCGTTCCCCCATCTGCACACCCCTGCTGCTGGAGGTGCGCGTGCTCCAGCTTTAGGTGTGCTTGTGCTGCGTCCTGAAGTGTGCTGGTTGTGCCCTGCTGGGAAGGCACCCCTTGAGTTCCCGTACACACACCTGATACATTGGTCCCCGTTTATCTCACCCTGGGCTGTCAGTCTGCCACCTGGGTGCAGGCTACTCGTGGTGTCTGGTGGGGCGGCCGCTCTCAGGCATGGGAAGAGGTGGCAGCGCCCATGAGTTGACGCCTGACAGGGTCAAACACAGCTTCATTGCTGTGCTGACACTCTAAGGTCTGTCACCCACAATGACAAGTTTTCACGCTTCTTTTCAAGCTGTCGCTTGTTTTCAAGAGCCTTTTGGTAACCCCCTGGTTGCTGATTAATCTGGCTGGTGCTCATCACGAGCAACCTTTGTCATTGTCGTTCTCCCCATAGCGTTACCGGTTCGGGGTAAACACACTCTCAGAACACGTGCAGTGGTTACAGTTACGTTCCTCAGATCAGCTGCTGTAGTCCAGGCCGTGTTGCTGAGAGGAGGCTGTGCAGACTTCCCCGCAGAGGTCCAATGCGAGTATCTAACTGGAAAAGTATGGATTTATACAGAAGACATCCAGAAATCAAAACCTCTGCACATAGGGCATAGGGTGAGACGGCAGAAAAGGCCTGTGGGCTGCTGTAGGAAATCCAATTAAAGAACAGAAGCAGCAAAATTTCTGACAGCCCAAAGTCGTATTTCACGAGTTTTGGAAAAAAGTTGCATTAGTAGCACGAATTTATACTCTTCCAGTGTTTGCATCTTAAGGTTGTATTATTTGCTATATTAAAACTAGCACTCTAAAATTGAATTGTCTTAGTGAACGTCTCTAGCTACTCTTGAAAGAGCTGCTCAACGGAGTTCTGGTCTACTACAGCTCAGGTCAGCATATTAACTGCGGGAACATCCTTTCCATTTGTCTGGCTATATATCAGTTTTTCTTTATGGCAGGGTAACAAATCTGATTTTACCATATCAAATGAGACATAATATTTTTTTAGAATCTGTCCTCCAAATACCTGGTTTTAGAGCATGACATGAAGGATCAATATTCTTTGTTTTCCTGATGATTCAATTGCTACATAATGTATGAGTCACTGAAGATGTTCTATTAAGTTTTTATTAAGTAAGTGCCCCAAGGCCAGGAATACAGATCAGATCTTTGGAGGTTTTGCTAACTGTGTTCGTGATACACATATAGTTTAATAAAGCTCATTTTAATTGATATATTTTCTCTGTAATTATTCCCTCCAGTCGTAGGACAGGCAGTTTCATCTCAGATAGTGTCACACGCTGGTATTAAAATAAAGTATTTTACCAACTACATAAATTAATTAGTAGCAACAAAGGCTACAGCCTAGCTGAAGTAAACGGCATTAGGTATAATTAAGAGTAAACAAAGCCTGTCACTAAATTCTACGAGGCTATGTACAGTTGGATTATAGCAACTCTATTGGGCAGTAACCTATTTGCCTAGTAATTGTGACTCATACAAGCAATATACCTACACTGATTAATTTTACTTACAGACCCTGTGGTAGCTTAATTAAATGATCCATTCTAAATAATTACAGCCTTTTAGAAGTAGCCCTGCAGGAACTGAACTGTTGCCTTGAAAGGCATGAGCCAAACAGAGTATAATGAAGGTAAAGCATAGAAAATCCTTTTGAAAACATTACAGAGAATACAGAGAACTCATTTTACTTTTTAAAATCCCATGCTATTAAGTATTTGCTGTATTCTTTACTGATATACTGTCCTTTGCAGTAAAACAACTACTGAAACATAAAATTAAAATAACATATGCTTGAGATTCCATGGTAAAGTACCAAAAAGATGTAGCATAGCAATATCCCACTAAACAGCTCAGTTTGCAACTGGTGAGTTCATAAATGAACCAGCTTTAAGCAAGTTACCCAAACTCATCTGTCCACCAGCCTGTGTAACTCCTTGGCAAGGTCACTGCACATTATTCATTCCTAATGGCCTATGAAAATGTGAACACTCATGCCTGTGAATTTCTTTCTCTAACATTTGGCCCTTCAGAACTCGGAGACACTTGGTTTGCAAGCAAGATTGGAAAACTACTTTAACTCATCCGAATCACACAGAAATACCTTGCTAACTAAGCTAAAACCGAATTAGAATAATACTCAATAGGTTAATCAATATTGCCAAACACTCTGCCACTAGAGACAAAATGTGTTCTGGAGGGGTGTTTAGGTAATAGGAAACAGAGTAAAAAATAAAATTCTGATACCTTATTCAAGAGCGTCATTGTGAAAAAAAATCAAGAGAAGGATCAAGTTTTGTAAATTCTTCTTTAGTGCCAAATAAATAGAATAAAAAACATAATAATAATTTTTTTTAAAAAAAAACGCAGCTCTTTAGGCAATGATGAATTCAAGTGAATGAATTAGTGGTCAATAATGGATGCATGCCGTCTCCAGAACATACACAAGAGATCATAAATGGGTTTCTTTTCATTATTTCTGTAGTCTAAGAGGATGATAACAAGGATAACAGAAAGTCCAAGGGAGCCCCTCACAATACATAAACTACTTCCGGTAGGTTGTTGGGAATTAGGTTCTGTTACTGTTGCATCCCTTGATCATTATGAATAGTATTTTCCAGATGACTTGTTTACTATGACAAGACGAGACCAGGCCTGCTGAGAGCTGTTGAAGTCTCATACAGCCCCCACCTGAACATGCAAGTACCCGCTTCGGGTTTATTTATCCGGCAGTGTGGAGTGACAGTGACATAATATGGGGTAGACCAGATGTAGATGCAAGGGCGTGTGCTTCATGCCATCCATACTTCATCCATCCATAGCTTGATTCATATGATTTATGTGAGTGAAGTAAATTTCACCTTTATTCAATAAAACTTGTATTCAATTTGAAAATTTCATCTCTTTCAGTTTCTTAGTGACAGCTGTCAGAATCCATCAACATTCAGCAGAAGAATATATAAAGCTAATAGGCTTCTTGTAATACCAAAACTAAACGGACTGGTGAAACTCAAAATGAAATACTATTACTGAAAAGATTCTTTTATCCGGTGCTTTGTGCAGTGGGGGGAAATGATTTTAATCTTGCCTCCTTTAAATGTTGGATTGTAAATGAATGCTGACAAGATTAAGTAAATGTACTTTGACTTGAGTCCCTGCCAGCATCTTTTTTTAAAACCAGCTGAACATACGCTATTTGATATTCTGCAAGTGTGAGTTCATAACCCGGAGCTCTCGGTAGAAGACAGGAGAGGGACAAGAGCTAGCTAGTTTTCTAAGTGCCTCTAAATGATGTAACAGTAATGAATTTGAGCTTCTGTTCTGCACCAGCTCAGTCCACGTGAAGGAGACTCCCTACAGCATGGAGTCTAGTGATAAAGACGGTGAGAGGAGTGATGCGACAGCCCTATTAAGTTAAACTAAGTAGGCCAAGAATCATCATCCTGGAAGGGAGACGACTGAGGGATGATACACGGCGGATCTGTAAAATCACAAATGATAGGAAGAGGCCTGCTGTTTACTCTCCTATGAAAAGAAGCCCTCAGTAGCTCTAAGAGATTTGTACATTTAACATAGTTTTCATAATACGCAACTTCCTTCCTCACTAATGTTATTGAATCATCACAGCTAACTGGAAGGGAGAGTTGTTCTATCCCGTTTGCATCTCTCGAAACCTGCTTTCACAGGTACAACCAGAAAGACCCATCGTACGGCCACAATTAAACACCACTGACCACCTGCTATTTCTGACACACGAAATATGAACCATTGAAAGTATTTTGAACCATTACACTTATTTCAGGAAGGAAAAGCCTGTTTGTGGGATGGCATGCAGGAACCCACGTCTCCCATGCAAGCTTACACACTCACGAATGTAGGATATGTAGACTAAAGGCCCTGATCTAAAGTTTACAGAGAGAACACTGAGCATCATCTGCCGTAATTTGTAAGCATCTGGCTACATATGCAAAGCATCTCTCAAAGTTTGATGCCTTCTTCAGCCTCCTGCAGCTAAAGAGTCCTACTGCTCAATGAGTACTTAATAACACTAAATTGTTATCTAAAAGGTAGACCATCACAGACCACGCTTCTGCATGAAAAGTCTTGTTCCAGACATAGCGCTCTCGGCATACTAGGAAGCTCAAAATCACCAACGGGATAGTCTTCGTAAAAATCTCAGATATAGGAAAGTCTAATTAAGTTATCCCAATTCTGTTTATCTATTGAAAATTGCTGAATATAGGAGCTGATACCGGAGACTGTGGTATGGCAAATGAAGATGAAACGTTTAACATCCGAAAAGTTATTCCTCCAATAGCTGAGATATTATCAATGCCGCTGTGAGCACACCTAATATAATTCCATGTGAGCTAAACCAGATTAATTCAATTATTTTTTTGCTAGACTTTCCTATGTTGCAAGATATTTAGCTTCAACAAATGGGAAAAATACTGACTATAGGAAGCAGCAGAACTTCACGTACCTAACTAACTGTGTAGGTGGAAACTGATTTGTACTCTAAGCGCTCACATGTCTTCAGGACTTTTTCCCCACCAGGCTACGACAGTTGTGGCTATTCTGATTTTCTAGCTGGAGTCTCTATTTGACGTTTACCTGATTTCTTGTTTTCCTCCTCTTTCAGATTATGAGCTACTCAGTGAAGTGTCATAAAGATACTTGTTTAAACCTAGCTCTCCTCCCCCCACCTTCTCTCTCATAATTTTATTCACACATAACTAATTTGGACTTTCAAATTTGCTACTGTTATTTCAGAGATGAGAGTTATTAACTCCTACTCTGGACCCGTATGAGTAGTAAAAACCATGATATCATCTAATTTCCACCTGAGACAAACCACAATGTCATCTTATTTCCAGCTGTGAGAGTCTTCAGAGAAAAAGAGAGGTGGTGTATATCCAGAGAATGAAAAGCAAATTAATTAAAGAAATAGATATCTAAAGTGGCAGTTGCTGTTATGGCAACGGACATTTTAGGATGATTTAAAAAATAAATAACATAAAACAAAGCCCACTTACTACTTTAAGCAGAGACTTTTCATAATATATAGATACTGAATTTTCTCCATACAATCACATTAATATGCTAAAATGAGAAAGCGTAAGAATCGGGGAACAGGTACTAGAAAGCCTGCTATAACAACATTACCCGTGACATGAACTTCCACAAAGGCCATGTTCTGCCCTCTGGGAAAAAAGGGTGCATCTCAAAATGAACATTTCAGTAAGGACGTTAGAAACGATGGACACTATCCAGCTACTACTGCAATTATTTTCTTGTTCTCCCTAGCTTCAAAAGCAACGCACACCATTTAAGCTTCAGTGACAACACTGTTGACTTCTGTGATGCCATTTCTTTGGTCTCACGTTAGACAAAAGTTGTATTACGTAGTCTCAGCCTGAATTCAGTGTTAGCTGAGTACACTAGTCCGAGGGAATTTCGCCTGAGACATCGGCATCTTCACACATCTAAAACTAAATGAAGTTACTTCTGTTAGCCAGAGAGAATTCCTTTTCTAGGGCAAGCTTGCTGAGAGACACGTCCCTTATATAGTAATGTCAGTTGTCAGTCAAACACACACACAAAAAAGTCAACAGGCTTCTGAGCTGTCACCAGTTTTCAATCAGTTCCCTTACCTGGAATAACTGCTACTAATTCAGTAAATTGAAGATAAGAACAAAATCAAGCATACTAGGAATAATGAGTAATTCCTTAGTTATGCTTAAGGTTTGGTTCGATTTCCTGAGTGCTCTACAAAGCTAAGCACAAAGTTTGAAGGATCTCCTCTGTGACTGAGGCTGTTTCAGCGAAGTAAGTCTGCTGTGAGCAAACGGGACAATGGTCACACTACTCCTGCGCCCCTGTCAGAGACCAACACAGCTATCGACTGGCAAAGGAACCAGAGTTAACACTAAAGCAAAGTCAGAAGGAAACATTTCTGACAGGTCTAAAAAAAAAACATTGTAGTATCTTAGATTTTATCTGAAAATCATATCATCTTTCTTTTTTCGTGTGTACAGAAAACAAATAACATCCAATTAGAAATAATATAGAAAGTATTATCTAATTGGGGTAAGAATTACTACTAACACAGCAATGTTGATGCGGCATCACTTTCAACTGGCACTCACCATCGCTAATAACTAGCGTATGAGCGTGGGGACTGTATGCTTTCTACCCTTATTGGCCAAGGTCAGTGCTGAAAAACCAGTATTGAGCTCACACCAAGGATGAGAGGAGCGTTAGTCTGAAAACCACACGCATGTTGTACCACTTCTGTTGCAACAATGCTAGTAGAGACATTTCTCTTAACTGTGCAGTGGCCAAGCTGTCCAGTGAATTAGAAGTCCAGCAACCAGCCGAAATCAGCCAATAATATATTCACAACTAAAAATCCTATGTCACGTTTCCGGGATGCCAGGGAGAAGGGGGAAAAGGAAACAGCTGTTTGCCAGCTTTGCTATAGGAGTAACACCTCATTTACGTCCCAAAATTAGCCACTTCAGTTGCCAGCAACAATTAGGGTACAGGTAGGAATGAAATACAAAGACGCAGAGATCCAGAAATACAGCTGATTGAGAGATCCAGACATACAGCTGATTGAGAGATCCAGACAAATTATCAGCCCTTAAAAACCCTCATGCAGGCCCAGTCACCCATCCTCAGTTCCACATTTCTTATCTGAGACAGGACAGGGCTAATGAAACAGGCTTCACCAGTCAGAGTCAGAGGCAGCACAAGACATCCACCGTTTCTCACCTTCCAAAGTGAGGAGGAGGGAGAAAAGGCAGCAAGAAACGCGATTACTGAAGGCAGTGTATAGGCAAAAGATGAACAAAGCAAAATGGAGTAGTGGCTCATCTTGTTGAGACTGTTAAGGTGGATTGTCGAGATGATCAAGGGTACCTGCTGCTCCTTCCTCACACCCGGGCAACCATCTGCTTCGGCTTGCATTACACAAAAAAACCCAAACCACATTAGGTTAAGGATGTAGAAAAAACAATACATCACAAGTTTCATATAGGTTTGCAACCTTTCCCTTGACACAGTTTAAAAATCTGAAGGTGGTCTTGTTTACCTATCCTCAAATATAAGCACGTGAAATGAATAATTACTATGAAGTCTGCAGACAGTCCTCTGAAGAGCAGAGCTCTGCCCTTGCATTCTGTGTTTTAATTTTTAGCATTTCCATCAAAACCAAAGAGTTTTCTTTTTCATTCCATTTGTTTCTTTGCTATTGGAAAGATTTACATTTACCTTTCCCATGGTGAAGGTCACAAAATGATGGATTAAGCATTAAAAATAACCAGAAAGCATAGCTGAAAGACAGAAAACATGCTGAAATAATGGATCTTTTTGTGATGATGTTTGGAGATGAACATTTTGTATTCATGATGAGTATTTCGTAAAACGTAAATTCAAAGTCACATCATTACACACAAAAGGTAATAGTTAAAAGAAATTTGTGGTACTTTGATTAATGTACTAGATATTTATAATTCCAGGCAAAATCAATTTTTAAATATAAGTTTAATGTGCTTGCTAGTCTTAGTCTCATATGTCATTAATGTAGTGTTTTTAAACTGGAACAGACTTAGACTACGAACAATGGAGAAAAAAAAATGACGCTGGATACAAAGATGCAGGCCAGTGCGAAACACCAGATACCAGTTTGGGAACGTCACACGCGGGTGCGTAGGTGCAACGGCTCTAACTCATCACGTGAAATACCTCATCAAGCAGAGGTGCAGAAGTACTATGTTTGGCCTTGCCCAGCTACAGGAGAAACTCTACCGGTCTACCAAACGGCCCAATTCTGTCACGCAGTCCCGTGTTGGAACTGCTTCTGGATGCAGGGTGCTCCACGGGAGCTTTGATTTGCGTATTTCTTTTCAAAGACTTACACCTCTCCCTTTGCATGTAATAGTGGTTATCTGAAAAAAACCCAAACCAAACTAAAAACCCCCCAAATCGAGTATCTGTATTTCGTGCTATTTCCAAGTTAACTTGCAAACAAGGAACACTCAATTAGGCCATTATTCTCTCAATCATATTCCGTATTCCGCTTGTGCAAGATCAGCTTATCCAATCAGTAAGGCAGAAGAAACGAATCATGTTTAGAGAGAAGGCAGTAAGAAAGTAGCTTACATTTTGGGTCATTGCTAAAAGGCTAGGAAGGGTCTGATTTTTCAGAAGACTGGCAATCAGTACCTTCCTTTAAAGCATCAGATTTTCAGTATCTGGAGCTAGGCACATCTGTATGCAACACAAATTTCAAACCTCACTTGTTCCCTCCTATACACACTCTACTTTAACTGCACTTTTCATGCCCTACTGGGCTGAACCAACTATTCCTTGTAATGCAAGCAAGGATGAGGACGCAAGTAAGACGCTGTCTGGGACTCGAGCGTGATGGACACACTTTAATGTCACGAATATCTCTTCCATGGCAGATATCATCAGCAGGCAGCAGCAGCCCCTCAGCGAGAACACGGTGCCCGCAGTGGGTCACCCGGTGATCACCTGCTGCTGGAACAGTTGTTGGCACAGTCACCTCAAACAGCTGCCTCATCAAAACGCTGCTGGAGAATGCAACAGAAGGCAGGTCACGGGGAAAGGAGCAGGAAAGGGGGACGCAGTAACTACAGTAACGGAGTCATTTTTCACCGTTCCTAAAATATCTCAGAAATGGAGGCGGAGGGCAGCAGAGGGAGCAACAGGAGACAGAAGTTGGCGTTTGCCCTTTAGGCAGCCGGCAGCGCTGATATGGAGCGCCAGCAAGGCAGCTCTGTGCATACGGTGAAGCAAATGAGGTGGTGGTGGCAAGGGTGGCGGAGGAGATTGCTTGTAGCTCCAAGGGTAGAGGCCAAAGGGCTTTCTGCTTGGAGCTAGCTTCTTAAAGCAAGTTGGCTAATGCGTAGGGAAACATGATTCTGATTCCCCTTCAGACAAAGAATGTGTGAAAGGATATTCAGCTGTTAACAGTCGCTCCACCATAGATCTTTTATCGCATCATTATAGTGTCTCAGTTTAACAAAAATACACCGCGTGCATATGTAACTCTGCATGCTTTCAGTGCTTCTTAACCACCCCCCCCATATATATCACTTCAATGATACATGCTTCCAATAAATAAATAAGCCATAAAAAGTATCCTGTTTTCCCATTTATTCTTCCAGGGGTTTTGTTCGTTTTCCCCGACAATACCGTTGCACAGCTGGAGCCCATTAAATTTAACAGCAGCACAACCGCGTGCAGAGGCCTTAGAACTCCTCCTGTAATGAAAGATCTCTAAAAAAAAAAAAAATTAAAAAAACCATAAAAGCAATTGACTTCCATATGATGAGATTATAATGTGAAATGACGAAAATACGAATAAAACTACTTATTCTTACTCCTCTGGAGTGAGCCAAACATAGTTCATTCATGAACATCTGAAAGGGATGTGACCCAGCCACACCCTTGTACATAAAAAGCTTCATTTCACCTTCCTCCAGCATCTAATGTATGAGCTCCAAGCCATCCGATGACTGCTTTTGTTCCATTAATTTGAATTAAAATGGGGTGGGCAGGTTTTTAGCACCTAGCAGGACTAAATAAACGTTAAATGTATTGCGCTGTCATATACCCAAATTCAGCATTCACCATTTAAGACTGAATAAGGAGTCCCAAGTGAGAGATTGTTTTACCTCATGTTCAAATCGTCTATTAGTTACTTTGCCTAATTACTTTAAAAATCTGTTTTCAGCAATCTGCTAGTAGTAGGATTACAGAAAAATGAGCATTTTTTTTATATTTCTTTCTATAAGGAAGACCTCGAGCAAGGAAATTTGATAAACAATGGATCTTCTAGGGAGTTACTATCAGTTTGAAAATGCTTCAGAGTTTACACTGGTGGGATCCTGAGTTGGCAGAAGCTTTGAGGTAGAACATCTTTTGGAAGGTGATGTGCCTAAAGGCTTCAAAATTCTAAACCTGTTTTTTGTTGGTCTTTCAAATTACAGAAATTAATAAGAAACCAGGTCAACATAGGCTCTTTAAACACAGAAAAGTCAAAATCTGATAGACGGGAGACTTCTAAAGAGAACTAAAACTACATCTCATCTACCAATCATTTCCTTGTAAAGTAGGACTTGTTTTCTGCTATACTAAATAACAGAGGCGTTCCGAAAGGAGAAAACTCTACACAGGTTTCTGTATGTCTCTAGAAGTCTCATCCCTTCTACCCGTCTTCTGTCAGCTTTGCCACTGGGACCGCTTGACTTAGTCATTCATCAGCATGCAGTCATGCTGCAGGATCTCTGTTTGCCATCTCTCTCCTAGTTTTTCTTACTGACTCCAGTGAGTCAGTTAAATCAGTCTCCAGAGAAAATACCGACACTATTTTCCAGCCAGAACATCCTCAGCTGCTCTCAGGAAAGCATCAGCCTGACTCCCTTGCAGTTGTTGCCCATACACCAAATCACAGAAGCACGCAACACTTGTGTGGTGTTGTGAAAAGACAAATCCAGCAGTTCTGTTGTTCATCCCACACAGCTCCTTTTTTCTTTTGCTGTGTGCTGACCATAGGCATCTAGCAAGTGATCTGAGTCAGGGGAGGTTCAAACTTGAGAAGGCTTGAAACAGCTGGTCCTGCTCTTTGAATATCACTTATTACGATGAATGTTTAAAGGATGATGGTTGCAATTTCGAAAATACGAAAATGGAAGTGAATAATAATGCACAATCATTCTGCAAAATACATCTTACATTACTAAGATAGAGCTGAAGAAACTAAATTCTGGCCAGGCATACAGAGAAACTGTGGGTAAACAGTTTATTTAATTTTCCACCGTTTACTTCCTGTTGGAGTCAACAGGTTTATAGCATTTCTGGTGTTATTTACCAAAGTCACACGTGATACAACAGAATGCCCTCAGCATAGACTTTCCTGAACAGCCTTCTTTGTCAGGGTCAACTTACGTCAAGAGGAGAAAAGGCTAATGAAGATCAGGAGACAGCTATAGAGCTCAACCAGGCATTCTTCTGTTATAATAGCGACTGAGGCAAGAGTTTTAAATACATCTAGTTACAGCATTGTATTCTGCTGAAGATACACAATTTTCATTTACATTAACATGTTCGTAACATTTAAAGTATGGAGTGCTTCTGAAAAAATGTCAGAAAGCATACAGTCTCAATTTAACGGTCTTACGCTATTAGCTACGGTAACCACCAAATGAAAGAGGAAAATGGGTTAGCGTCTTTTGTTCATTAATCATATCAAATTTATTTTTATTGTTTTCCCATTTGCATTCAGCATGGACCAGAATCTCAACTGGGATTTTCAATCTGCACTAAAGCATCAGTAACAATTCTGCAAAAGCAATCCTGATGCAGACAGAAGCAAAAAATTATACAGGTGTCAAGTGCGGTTTCCAGATGCATGACAGATTTTATAGGCTGTGGAAAAAGTCAGCAGCAAAATACTATTTTAGATTCTCTAATTTCCAGTAGGCCTTTGATTTTCTTGTTTCTGGCATTTCAATTATTAAATCTGCCATTATTATAACAATTTTGCCTTCATATTGTCTTCCACATTGCTGAACAAGATGCCATTGCCATCTTTGTGGCCACTGATTTTGATTTCATGTGCTAGGAAAAACATGGGGTTTCCCAGTTCACCTTGATTGAAAAGGAAAAATTGTAATAATTTTTACAATAGAGAATAAACCGGAGAAAATTAATAAAAGTGAAAGAGAAGTGAAAATAAAAAAACCCAAAATAACATTTTCAAATGATAGTTTTTAAAGAGAGAGATGGAAACAGCATTATAAATAGCAGGAGAGGAAAATTTTCGGAAGTTAACATCCCAAATTTTTCTCTTTCCATTATTTATCATCAATACATTATTCCATCTGCTTTCAGTACCCGACAAAGCAGGAGCTCTGTGGTCTGGAAAGAAGTAATTTCAAGGAAAATATCCCCAAACACCCCATACCTAGTACAAAGTAAAGAAAAAAACCCCACAGTACTAATAATGATGTAAGTTAGTGACAGAAACCCTGGTATTCATCACTACTACTCCCGTTGATTAAAGAACTCATTGATTGGGCCTTCCTGCTGCATGCTGCTTCATCTAAAATCCTGAAAGCTAATCCATTCTTGTGTCTGGTTCAAAGTTGAAATCTCTTATCCCTCCAGATACCGCACGTAGCAGTTCTGCTTGGATGTTTTAAGGCTCTCCTGAACAATTTTCAAGTTGTCACCTACATATTGAATTTTGTGGGAAATCATACTGAATCTAAAGAAACAAAAATCAGTAAGGATTTCTAGGTGTTCAAGACAGTCTCCAGAAGACTAACTCACAAAATAAAATTCAGTCTGTAAAATTATAGTTAGAACTATGAAATTAAGGGATCAGTTGAAAAAACATCTGTATGGCCCAAAACACTAACTTATCCTTGTTACAAGTAATACGATTGGTATTTCCAAAAAAAAAAAAAAAACCCTCACTTTCAAAGACAGTTGCTAAGTGACAAAGATGTACTAGTATTCTGTCTCATTTGTAAAGGAAAAGAGTGAAACAGCCTTAAAAAGAAAAGAGAAAGGATGCCTAATTGACACGGAACATCTGATTACCATGTTAAGAGAAGAAGATAAATCACATCCTTATGTGGTTTACCTTAAGGAGGAGACAGTAAAAGCCTGCTGTATCTGGCTAAGGAACCTAGCCCATGTGAAAGGCCGACGAATTTCCTTCTGACAGCAAGTTCAGCCAGCAAGCAAATTGCAGGTAACTGAAGGATCAGACTAAGTGGTAGAATTAATTTACTTTTCATAAAGTCAGTACTTAGTACATTAATTTCTTGTATGCGAGTTGATATGGTATTTTTATTTATAAAAACCATATGCCAAGGAGTACCAACCCTTTAACTATACGCAGCCCTTGAGCAATTCAAGTGGAGCTGCTATTCTGGAGCTGGATCATAGGAATGCTGACGGATAAAGGCTGCTAGAAAGATCTGAATTCTCCACCGGTGGCACTGGTATTGGTGTCCTGGCACCCAGCTGAACTCCCAGCTTTACCTCAGAAGGAAGCAGAGTGGTTTCCCTGAGCAGTGATATTTCCTGCCTGCAAACTCATGAAACTGAAGCCAAATCCTCCCCCTTTTGAGACGGATGCAAAAATCCGCAAATTTCAGGCTTTTGAAGACTTTCACATGCAGCTCTGAGTGCTGGCCATTCTGATTTCCAAACTGTAGTGACTAAAGGCGACGTACTACAGAAATGTGGCAAACTGCTATGAAAAGATCCATTTCAGGCATCCCAGAAAAAGAAGAGACACATATTCTGGTACACCAAATTGTCAGTCTAAAGCCAAGTCCAGGAGGACAAATCACAGTTTTAAGATTCGTCCAACGCATTTTAGGGACACTTAAAACATAAGGAAAACACAGTAAAGAACAAGAGCTTTAAACGCATTATTAGTAAATATGCTGATATAAGGCTTCAGAAAAAGTGAATTTTGGTCCGTGAAACATTGGTACATTTTGCATATAGTAATGAAAATAAAACGGGCAGAAGTACAGTCAGCACTCTTTCTCATTATAGGAATACTTTAGATATCAGAAGTTTCACAAACTTGCTTATTCCTTCCTCTGTTCTTAACTCTCTTTTTAATAGTCTACTGATGCATATTAGAATTTAATTATACCAATTAGTACTGCCACATCAGACATATGATGTAGCTTCAATTAGGAGGTACCTAATGGATATTAGTACAATTTAGCTTTGTAATTAAAGTTCTGAGAGTAGTGCAAATTCAACATTATGATTACAAAACATTAAGACAACACTGATGTCATTAAACTGAGCGTTTTAAAAATGACCCCATAAATTAGTCTTAAATGTATACATATATGTATCTATCTGAAATTACTTTTGAGCTCCCTGCATCTCAATGCATAAGAGGATGTTGCTGTCCTCACCAGCAAAGCCATTTCTAACATTTAAAATTTTCTTTGTTAAATCATGGGGGTTTTGTGATTAAATCATGGCCATTGTAAGGTATTCTGCCAAGTCCCGCTTTTGTTAAGAGGCTTTTTAAAGGACTTCTGCAATTTCTGTCATCTCCTCCTTAGGAATCAAGTGTACTGACTCTACTAAATCAAGAAAAGCTGACTGTGATAGAGCTCTGTTTTGGCAGTGACGGCAGAGAGGCCCGACTCTTCTGTCTCTCCAGCTTCTTCCCACCAACGCTTCATGGAATCCATCTTTTCTGTGATGAAGGAATATTACGATTTTTCTTCTCTTGGCCCCATCAAGAGCAGGGACGTCGAGAGACCAGTCTTACAGAACTACTGTCCAATGACTTCTACTGACAAAATTAATGCTGAATTTTAAAAATCCCATTAATTGATCGGTTTTGCTTATAACCAAGGAACAACTTAATTTCAATTTTACTGATTGCTGATCATGATTCTCTTGAGTCGTTTCAGTGCACGTTGCTATTTGATGTGAAGTGCAAACACACTGACCATTCCAAAATAACATTTTGCCAAGTGCAAGATGCTAACTCAGAGATGATTTGACAAACGCATTTAGAGGAACCATAAATGTTATAGCAGTAATTAAAAAAAAATCATTAAAAAGATGAATTACCATCTTCATTACTACGTTTGTTTGGTGTTGCCTTTAAAAATGAAAATCAAGTGGTAAACTGCAAATGATCCACTAAACACTCGCTCTATCACAAGTGTAGCCACAGGTGATAGTGGACTGGGATCGATGGTTCTGTGCTCTCAGCTTCCACTGTCGCCCAGAAGACGATGAAAGCCAGCAGGATGAGGGAACGCACCACAGCAGGAAGAAACTAAGCATGAAAAAGTGTCGTACAAAATGTGACATTCAGAGGAGGCTAAGTTTAGACTACTTGACGGAGTGATGCTTGATACCTCAGTCACCCATATCACAGCCTGTGTTAGGAAGTGCTGCAGCTCCTCTCTAGCCCACATGCCCACAGCTTTCCCGTGTGCAAACACAAAGGAGGAAAAAAGGGGAGTGATGCTTGTCACCAGCTCTCAGTACGATATGGAGCTGGGACAGGCTGGGCACTGGGGAATGTCCAACCATGCTGTATAAAGCTATAGCCAAACAGTAGTCTGATGCNGGAGCGATGCTTGTCACCAGCTCTCAGTACGATATGGAGCTGGGACAGGCTGGGCACTGGGGAATGTCCAACCATGCTGTATAAAGCTATAGCCAAACAGTAGTCTGATGCATCTCCCAAAATCTAGGGACCGTATGAGGAATTATTTTAAGTTTCATCTTACTACCTGGCAGGCTCTTTCATCTGACCTGTTTCACAAGCTCTCCTTATCCCCATCAATCATAACTTAGGTTCAGGAGAAAACTGCAACCAGAGTTTGCAAAAGACCCTCCTGCGGTATGAGATGCAATGTGGAAAAATTCATGACCTACATTCCCATCAGAACAGAACAGCTAGGTTGATGTGCTACAAAACTCCTCCAGCGAAAGCACGGAACTGCGAGTTTTATAATGGCAAACTATTCTTGTGCTTCCCATCTAAGACGTGCTTCCTAATTATGATATAATTTAAGTTTTTTGACTTAGATCTTGCATGATAAGCATATTAAATTGCCATGATGGGCTACAATTTATCATGATCATTAAAAATGAGATAGTAAGACTGTGGTTGGTCATTAATCATGGTCAGTAGTATAACAAATAAATGGAGTGTAGTGCATCTTGGGAATCTACGAAAAATAATTAATTTGAGTTGCCAGAAAAATAGAACAGATGAATACTTATACACAAAAGCAAAACATAAACAGATAAACAACATAAACCCTATCAAATGTAATTTTGAAATATTTTCATTTCTGTCAGTTTTCCCTTGCCTCTGCCCAGAACATTTATTGATACATTATTAAAAACCCTCCCAATAGAAGAATACCCACTAAGGTAGCCGGCTTACTTGAATTCATTGTGCAAATGTTAATGGTAGCTCGTTTTCTCTCCTGTAAAATTGGAATAAAAGTATGCGGCGTGTTCTGCAGTTTAATTAATACTGATCAAAGTACTTTAAGGTCTGCTGAAAGACCGCAGAAGGTTGAGCATGAAGACACTGAGCTCCTAGGCTGGCAGATTAGCTAAATGCGGGCGGTACAACTTCCTTAACATTCAGCTACAAATTCTATAGTGTAGGAGTGAAAAAAGTTCCCACAACACTGGGGAAACCCACTGCATTGAGAATACTGGGAAGATTTCCTCGAAAAATTCCCACCCTCCTCCTCCTCCTCGGCTAATGAGATGAGGAGATTATTCAGATATCCAAAGACTTACCTGGGGAAAGTGGTAACGGATTCCTGATTCCATAGCAATCAAGGTCAAGAAGAAAGTGGTAACGGAGACAGGATTTAGTCCATTTTGGCTGAAAAGTCTCATCTTATAAATAAGACCAAAACCCAGTAAAAATACCTTTACATCTTCCAAGGCATGCAGGCTGTGCCTGCAATAAAAAGAGAATCTAGTGGAGCTGATAGCTAAAACAGCCCATCCGTGGTCTGAGGCAAAAGTCCCAATGATCCCTGTATTTTCCATGCCCATGAAACAGACGTTATTCCACAGAGGCCTCGAGCGCATCCAAGGTCGAACTGACAACCTATTGATTATTGCAGCGGGCTGACTATCACAGGAAGAAACTTCCAAAGCACAGAGTTTGGCTTGAAAGTCTTACTTGGTTGGTTGACTGTTTTAAAGCTCAGTATATTGCAAAGTGGAGGCAGATACAAGAGAGTTCTCACTTCTCATTGAAAATGAGGAAAGTAGTAGATGTTCTAAGGTTCAGGTCTTCCTTCTAAAATTTAGGTAGTAATTGTCCCATTTACAGAAAAGTATGCTACTCCAGTTTTAAACTTTATATTAATCACTGCTGCCTTTTACCCATATTTACAAAGGTAGAGCCTAATCTTAGGTGATTTTTACCATTAAATTACACTGTTTATAAAATTAAATCCTCAGGTAACCTGAAAAAATCTGAGCACAAATGGTTACTACAGTGGAGGAAAAGAGCAAGTTCAAACGCCGCACTACAGGAATGGAGATCTCTTACAATTTACCGCTCCGTATTCGCGTAACTTAGGCTCATGCTGAACAAATTCCGATTTGTTTTTTTCTTAAAGATAGCCTGTGGGAAGCAGGGAGGAGAGAAGGGGCAGGGAAACATGTCGCCGTATGCTGAGAAGAAACAGGTATAAGAGGATTTGCCACCTTAACTGCAATCTTACCCATATGAGAAAAATTAATTGAATTGTTCACCTAATGCTGATTCACTGCACAGTTCAGTATTTTGATGTGTTTGCACAAGGAATGATCACAATTATCAAAACCATACAGCTCTTACTTGGCTACAGGACAGAGCCACAGCGTACTATGGCTCAACTTTTCCTAAATGATCATTTTGAAATATGCAAAAACTTGCAGGCTGCAGGTATGCAGGGCTGGGAATCTTGAACTATATATAGAATTCTCTGCTGGTCTGGTTTAAAAAAAAAATTACTCTCAAAAACATGAAACTGCTCACCCTTTGAAGACTATAATTATCTTTCAGTTACTGAAACTTTGTTCAAAAGGCAACGTTAAATGGTGACAGCTATTGTTTCGGACCAAAAAAAAAGTTGTTTTTTAGATCAAGGTTTTCTAGTATATTTTTTGATACGCAAAGATTGTCATTGCTAACTGAAAGTAAGCATAGTTGGTACTCTAAAAAGCCGAGGTATTTGGGGTACTTTTTTAAAAAAAGAATTACGAATAGTTGCGGACTGCACTCTTTTGACCAATTTAAGTGAATGCAGCTACCGTGGGAAGTTGAAGGCTTGATATGAAAAAATAACGTAATGCCTGAAAGTGCAAGTTCACACAAAGGGAGTCTGCTCCATTGTCTGCCCCTTTAAGAACAGAAATTGCTCCAGACTTCTGTTCAGGAGACATAGCACCGAAGCATATTTTTGTAGCTACTATATAAGCACGAATAAAAAGCTGTTTTCTAAATGGTGATGAGATGCCTTTTTAAAGCCCATGAAGATGTTTGGCTTTTTGAACTGTACCCAGTGCAAAACAATGTCAGGTAGAAGTAAACAGAAGTGAGCATCAGCCACATTGCAGATGCGAGTGTGTGGTTCTCTGCAGCAACAGCTGTGCCCCGATAAAAAAACTTGATGAATAAATGGCCAGCATTTGCAAACGGGGGAAAAAAAAAAGTTATCACCCCTGCAAGAATTGCTGGGGACCAGATGTTAAAATCCAGTACGGTCTGTTTATTTCAGAAGACGGTGTTGTAAAAAACGTTAATCAGGTGTTTTTATGCGGTTTAGGTTGTTCTGCTTGACTGTTTTACAGACTGACATTATTAGTATTAAATCATTACACTGTAACTGAAGCCAGCCGGTTACAGATCAACACGAAAGTAACACCTATCAATATTGCGTGAAATTATTAAGGAAGCTAGGAGGGTACTATGACTTTCACTTATACGTAGGCATGTCGTAAGTGTAGACGTAACACAGAAGAAAATAAAGAGAAAAACTGTAATCAGGAATCAATACGAAATTATCCTCCCGTGTATTGGCAGGAACGATCCTTCAAAATCCGTAGCAGGAGCTAATGGAGAAAAACATCCTGGAAGATCCAAGCGGTACCCGAACCTGCACGTGCAACACTTTGATCGAGGGAAAATATGCAAAGTTCAGTTTCATACCGCACAGCTGTACCGACATAAACCTAAAGGAATCCCGCTTAAATAGTGACCTAGCCTTGCGTAACTGCGAACACAACCCGGGGCAAGGCCTCCGAAGTTCCCGCAGGACTGTAGAGCAAGACGAGCCACTCGGCACACGGGCAAGGCTCTTCTGTTATTATTTCTCTTGAGAAGAAAAATGCTCTGGGACACAACCGACTGGGCTGCTGGCGGGTAACGGGGTTCTTCGGGAAAACAAGGAAGCGCCAAATCACAACCCAGGTGAGAGATTGTAAGTATAAAAGATCCGTATTCGGAGAGGATGGGGCCAGAAACCTTTGCTCCAGGCGTTGGAGGGGATGGAGCGCCCCAGCTCAGGCAGCTCGTCCTGCTGGGACACGCGTTTTGAAAGTCATGGAGCCTGGGCAGGCAACTCCCGGGGGTCCCCTCCTGTGAGCCAGCGATGCTGTGATTAATAACGTAAGCTTTTCAACACTTCGACGCCATTTCAGTCGAGCTCTGTCCTTAGACTACACACAGGAGTGCTGATACTAAAACAGGAGGAACATTTGTGTTTGAAATGCCAGAACCTTTGACTGCTAGCAGTAAACAGAAATCTGAACTAACTGCGTTAAAATGGAAAGCAAAACACAGGGAGCCTGACTGCACCTTCTATTCAAAACATCAGAGAGAGCAAATAGCGATTGGACATATTTTCAGTTGTTTTTCATTCCGTAAGCTCAAAGAATGTCACAAATAAAAGGCTCAGACAATATTTTTCCTTTAGGAATGATACTAGAATTTTACAAATCGAGGCATGTGGAGAGATAGGGTCAAAACCTACTGTACTTCACAGCAGTGTAAATCCTAGCGTTGCTCTGGATATATGGACCACGTCACAAAGGAGAGAGCAGAGCCCTGCCCAGCTCTGAGTGACTTACCCTCTGCCATGCAGCAAGCGGTGGGGCTGCACGGTTTAAAGTCGGTGCCAGGGAGTCGATGCGAGTGCTGCATCAAACGATATGCAAGCAGACAGTAACGCGCTAAAGCTATGGCAAGGTCCTGGCAGAAATCCCTTGGTGGAAATTTAAAGAAGCATGCAACACTCTATTTTATCTTCTGCTTGGACTTCAGAAAACCAGAGGATTTTGTGACCGCCAAACCAGCGTTTTACCTCTTCTGCTCCTGGGTGTTTTTTCCTTTTACCCTTGTGCTGATACTTTCGAAAGACATTCAAAGCAGATGATTTTACAGATGCTCCTGGCTGAGCAAAGGCTAACAAATTTACCTTAACACAACTTAATATAGTTTACTGAAACCTCAAGCAGATACAGACATCTGCCATACATAGGGCACCTCTCCTGTAAAATTTTGCCAACGCTATACCTGAAATACTAATTTTCAGTAATATTTACCTACCTCCTTTCACGTTTTGAAAGCGTCAAGATGCTGGCAGTTGTTAAACGTTATTTAAAACGATTTTTCATTAGGTTTTCAGCAGCCTTAATTCCAAAGAGATAATTAGACTGTAGTAAATAAGATNTTTTGCCAATGCTATACCTGAAATACTAATTTTCAGTAATATTTACCTACCTCCTTTCACGTTTTGAAAGCGTCAAGATGCTGGCAGTTGTTAAACGTTATTTAAAACGATTTTTCATTAGGTTTTCAGCAGCCTTAATTCCAAAGAGATAATTAGACTGTAGTAAATAAGATGGCAAAATGAACAGGTATTGGGCATTGGAAATAGTTTTTCAGTCAGGTGATACAGCTAGCAACTCCGCACTGGGAACAGCGCACTCGTGCACGTATGGGTGAGCACCTGGCTTGCCTGTCAACATGTTGAGCGTTTTGACCAGAAGTGTCCCCACCGTTCTGGAGTAATGAAAACGTCCAAGGACAAAGCCGTTTGCAACAGCCCAAACTCCTCAGTGCGTTAAGCACTTCTCTAGGGGGTAGCGTCCTGTCACTGGTTTTATCACCACTGAGCTCTCCAGCAGGTCTAGCGTGCGCGGCCCTGACGTGGAAATGGTTAATGCAGGTGCAAGGATCGCGCGGTTGATGACCAATGCAACCGTTCAGAAGTTACGTGACGTCATCGGTGACTCTAGGCATCACATGCCACGACACAACTCAAGACGGCCCTGGTTGCTGTGCTTGGAAGGAGCTACGTGGTAATATGGGCACGCCACTACCTGCGTCCTTGAACAGCTGTGTCCAGGACCTAAACTCTGTCCCGGAATGGGTTCATTCCGTAAGGGACCTTTCCTTTCACTAGCTGGTTTTTGCTGTTAATGCTATGAGGCTAAAATGGTGGTGAATGAACAGCAACAACAGAACAAATGCCAGCTGAATTAAATTATTATTTGTAAGACATTCTGAGATATTGATCCGCCTGACTTATAAGTAATTCATGCAGTTTAGTGCTGAACAAAAGGTACAATTTTAAGAAAATGTGCTGTAGGGCATAACTTGTAGAATAATTAAAAACTTAAAATTACTTCTTTTGACTTAACACCTCCACTTTCACTTCAAAATAATGTTACATGACTCAATAGTATAAGGACAAGAGGTTTATGGAGAAAATGAGGAACAGTTTTTTTGCATTAGGCCTGTGAGAATTTCTCTTGTATAATCTGATCGATACTTTGCTTCTCCCTTTGACTTTCATATACTGCGGATCATTTAAAATAAGTAGACATAAAAGGAGTAAAGAAAAGGCCAGTCCATTTAAATACTCAAACACAGCTATGCTTAGAAAATGTAGATTCAGTTATTACTCTCATAAAATACAAGCTTTTTCTTAAAAAATGTGAGCGTGACACAGTCTGTTAAAGGTTTTCCTTTTTATACTACCAGCCATCAAATTCTTGTGTTGGATTTGAATGTATTTGTAATGCCATAAATACGGGCAGGAGGGGAGGAGTGGTGAGAGAGGAAGATTGATAGGAAATGACCTTAATAAGCTTTACAGATTGTTTAATCTCAGGGAAAAAAAAAAAGTTAGAAGCTCAAGATCCATTAGAAATATGCCTAATTTGTGGTTTAACCCCGCGTTTGACATTTAACTTGGTTTTACCGATTCCTTAATCCTTCTGGCCTCCGAGCCAAAATATCTTTTAATTAAAAAGCTATAAATGCGCCCCTTTGGCCATCTCTTAAATCTGCAATCCTCTTAAATTTCCCCTCAAAAGCCTAATCCCCTTAGCTCCTCAGAGAAAAACCCTGGCTCGGCGAGGCCGTGGCACAGCGCCCAGCAGAGCTGAGCAGCCTGGCCAGACTCCGTGCCGGGCAGGCAGGAGCCTTCTGCTCCATACCTCACCTGGACTGGCTTGGGGACTCGCCCGAAATGGGTCCGTGAGTCAGGAACTGCACATACAGGGGTAGGCAGAGGTCCTTCTCGGGCTGAGCAGTCACTGGGTGTAATGCCACTGCTCTCTGCTCAGCACACGGAGGGGTGCCCCACCAAAACTGATGGCAGATCTCTGCTGGTACGGCGGGACCCAGGATCTCACCTGAGATGTTTCCAGAAGCCGGAACGGAGTGAGGCTGCTGGGTTTTGTGCAGCAAAAACAGTGTCGTGCCTCTCTGCCACCTAGCCTGGACCCTGGTGTCATGATTAAACATCAGTATGCAACTCTGGCAGGGGAATGGGACACGTTGCTGAATTTCTGTTCTATCAAACAATGAATCCTTTCTCTCCAGCATCATCTTCTTAGTAACAATTATACCCACCAGATCCTTCGTATAGACCAACAGATAAATCTTGAATAGCTGAGTCTTTCGATTTTTCATTTCCACCACAAACTTTTAGTATCAATAGGAAATAAAAACAGCCGCATTAATTCCAAACTGTAGTTCAAAAGAACCGAGGCAAAAAGTAATATCTATGAGATATGCAAGGGAAAACTGGATTTTCCTGAAAAGATTATTTTTTTTCTGTCTTTGAAGAAAACACATTTGTACTTAACGGGGGGAGTTTATATGCCGTGCCAAATAATTGTTCTGTCGCAAAATTAAAAATCAAGATTAGAAGCCAACCATATTTCTCAAACATGACATGTTCTCTACACCATATGCTCTGAAGAGAGATTCATTTAATTGTTTGGAACAAGTCCATATAGTTGTCAAATTTCAGGACTCCACCCAAAGTCATGTAATAAGTTTCTTCAAGGTGCATGGCATCACGTTATGCCGTTTTCCAGGTTTAAATTACATTCCTCGATGCAAAAGACATTGACAGTATCTCAGTCTCATAATAAATACCTAACCTCAGAAGGCAATGACAGCCAGATCAGTGCTTCAGTGCTAAAAATGACAATGCAGAATAAGGCCCAAAAATCATTTGTATTGAACATCAAGAATTAGATACCTAAGAGGAGTGTTCACAATAGCCAACCTGCTGGGACACCAAAACCAGCCAGACTAAGGGAAATCGTGATTCAAAAGGCAATAACTAAATTGCGTGTTACAGAACCAAAGTCATCTCTTTGGGAAATCGTTATCCACATCCCAGCAGGCTGCCTGACATCCAAAACCGGACAACCAAAGTCCGAGCAAAGCACCAGCCGAATGTAGCAAAGATTTATTTGCACCCTTAGAAGCATCCTAGCCTGATCTACTTGCTCCCCAAATCACACGTGTTTGGGACAGGCCAGCACACACCTAAACACTGGCCAAAGCAGCCTGAAGGGGCTTGAGCTTTTACACGTGGGCAGACCAAGCCGAGTTAACAGGACAAAACACAAGATGGTGGCATCTGTAGAAATGTGATTCACCTTTTAGATGGCAATCTCGGGCTTACTGTCAAGTTCATGGGCGCTGTTTATGGAGAGAAAGGGGTTGTGAGACAAGGAAAGAGTTAGCAGGGAGCAAGCAAACTGAACAGACCCCATGGGAGCACCTGAAATGTTTACGTGCATATAGTTTCTTGTTATGTTTAAAAGCCATTGCCACTGAAAAGGAGGGAAAGTGGAGAACAATCTGAGTTATAGCAGTGTATTGTGTGTTTCTGGGCCAATTACACTTTAGAGTCTGCTTCCAGTAGTGAGATGCAAAAGTTTTTGTTTTTTTTTTAGGAATACAGTTCATTCTTCACAAGTCTACTGTGAAGTGAAAAACCTGTTTCTGAATTACCTACGAAGTATGAGAAGAACTGCAGAATGCATCCCATAAAAGAAGAGTCAACCATTACTGTGTGCAATAGCTGAAATAACAGACATCTTTAGCAAATACTTAGCTAGAGATGGTATGGTAGCAGACTGAGACACAGAGTTGGCAAGGGAGCAAGAGAAAAGCACCTGAGGTCACAAAATCAAAGGCAGCTTAAGTTGGGCTCTGTTACCCGTCAGGATAGGTTACAAAACCCTTGAGCCCTGCTGTGACCGAGCACATCCCTTCAGAAGCGGAGAAGCACCAGCTGTCCTAGCATTTCCCCTCAATGATGGAAAAGACTGTGCAGTAGTGATACTTCAGGAATTATGTCATTATTAGTATTACTAAGTGTTACACAGTTTACTGTGGGTTTCTTTTCCCTTATCATAAAACGCTATGCTTTAACCAAATGCACATTTGCTTGCTGTGTCTCTATTATGTAGTGTGGCAGAACTGGAGGGAGGAGTAGCTGATGCTGAGAACGCCACGCTCCGAGGATTTTACTTCGGACAAGCTACAGCCGGGGTTCTGTGGGGCTGGCGTTGATTAAGCGTCGGGCACACAGGTGGATGCCGGGAGCACAGCTTTGAGTTCACTTCCGCTCAAAAGGAAACCGACTCAAATGCTCCCCGAGCTCATTCTTCAAAGTAAACCACAGTGCAGCAAGTGGAGGGGAGATTCACTTCCAAACTGCTTGCCTGTTTTGAGGTAAAGTTCTAATGCGGGCTCATCCTGTGCACTACAAAGTTTATAAATATTATTCTTTCCAGTGTTTCTGGGTGAGGCGGTCCCGCCGGAGTTTTACTAGCGTGCCTTTTAAATTTGAAACCACTGTTCTTGCTACCCATCAAGATGTAGCAGAAGAGCAACACTTACCAAAATCCCGTCTTTCATAAAATGTTAAAAGCAAATATTTGTGAGGGATGGGAAGGAACCTGTGTTCACTTCGGCCAGGCTGCTCCCTGGATCACGCACAGCAGCTGGCTGAAACAAGAACCTTCCCAGCCTCTTCCAAGGGCTGACCACCATTTTTTTTTTTCTCTTTCCAAAATGAAGTAGGAATAATTATAAACAACAAACCATTCTTAATCAGTAGCAAGTATTTTTACAGAAAGTAGACTAAAAACGGGTTCAAGCGCTCTTCTGTCTAAATGCGCTTCAAGCCCATTTCTAGCGTGTTCTTCCCCTTGGGCATGCTCAAATGCCCCAGCTCCTAAGCCCTTCCTTACCTGACCAGCATTTGTCGCCGTCTTGCCCAGCGACCAAATGAGACTACTTCAACAGGAAGGGTGCAAAACACCCATCGGGTGCAGCGGGTCGCTCCCGCCTGCAGTGGAGCCCTCTCGGGCAGGGAAAGGGGCGGGCTGCCGCTCTGCGGGAAGCACCGCGTGCTGCTCAAACCACAGGCTGCAATGGTTGGCCTCGGTGCTGGCGGCTGTGCGCCGTAGTTCCAGCTCTCTCTTTAATTGCTAATAAGAAAACCTGACAAGAGCTGGCCTGGTTTCTGGAATTCCTTTAGGGATTCTCTAGATAGCACGGATGTATAACCACTAATGCCTGCAACCAAATGCACACTCATCATCCTTTTGTCTCGTTACCTTAGATAACAATATTATTTGGATGCAAGGATACAGTTTAAAGAAAATCATAGTATTTTTAAAGCCTTGTAGCAATCCCTAGCGTTCATGCTCCCTTTATCAAAGAATATTACCTATAAAGTTTTGTTCTGAGTTACACAGAAGCGAGACACATTGATTACGGTTTTAGACTTTTCTTTATCTATTCATGGACATTGTTGTTCTTTTGAAATTCAACAATGCGTGTACTATGTTAATTTACGTTAGGCTTAATTTGGTAGCACTAGATGCTGATGAAAATATTCTCAAAAGAAACCCATGATGCTTTCCAAAAATGTGTTTCTGCACACCAGTATTTACTGGTATTTTTTCTGAAAGAAAAGCACAGGATTTAACTGTGTGCCTTCCATAGTTTCTGCATTATTCTGCTCCTTTGATCAAATCTCTATTTGTGCTGTAAATAGTTTACACCTCAGAGGATACTTTTTCTATGCCTAAATGGAAATGACCTTCTCTGAATTACAGACCAATACCTCTCCTCTTTTCTTTGCTCATTGTATGGAAGCTCTTACAAGTATTATAAATCGTTACAAGCTAATGGCTCCTATCTAGCTTTTTACCTTCAACACAGCTCTAAAAAAGGAAGTTAAATTATATTTTCTACTTATGATTGTCAGTTGAACTGCATTCACCTCGCTTTGTATCTTCTTATGTAGTTCTTCCAATAATTGCAACATCCAGCTTTCACTACATTCAGTATTTCTAGACATAATACATACATATTTATATTTATCTTAAAAGGCTATGATTTGGAATGCTCCTGACATTACCGTAAGCACCTTCTTCACTGTAAAATATCATACTAGTAACTAGTATATATCGAACTAAAACTTACAAGGATCCTCAAAAGGGCAGTTGTATTTGAAGCAACTGTTGGTCATTGCATTACAGCTGAGTAAGAGGCTCTTCATAACCGTAGAAAAAGGGAATGATGAGGACTAAGATAAGGCAGAGGGACAGACACATGATGTTGCACAGAAACTTCGCATTAAACAACACAAAAAAGTTAATGTTTCTTTACCATCATAAAAGTCTCCCACTGTTCTTCTTGCTAATACACTAAATCAAATCACAGATTAATGTTGAGGTGAATGGCTTGTTTTGAAGAAGGGACTACATTCTGTTGTATGCCTGCAGAAGACCTTTTTCAAAAGGCTTCAAAGCCTTGCTTGTTCGTGAGCTGGTGGTACTGTTAGTGTACGAGCGTGTCAATTACTAGAGAAGATGGACTTCTGCATATACACGGGAAACCTAGAAATTAAAGTGTCAATCAATCACACTGGTCGTTTATGTTTGTATCCACACTTACACCTATTCAATAGCATAACCAGCCCTAACTCATTACTTTTCACTATATTAAGTCACACTCTTTTATGCTGCAGTAAAATAGGATTCTGTTCTCTGTCTAAACAGGCATGTTTTTTACAGACATTTCTTGAAGAAATTCTACGTCTACATACGCTGAATTCCCGTGACATCACAGACAATGAATGTAATCAAAGGCGTCATTCGGCCCACGGTGCTGGTTCGTTTACAATGACAACACCAAGACAAAAGAGGGAGCTGGGAGAGAGATGTGCATCTGCAGCTGCCTATCTACACAGACGTGCTTCTCTTTGGCACCACTAGTGCTCTGACCACGCGTACCGGTTCGTTTAGACTCAAGCCTGAATACAGACAAAAACATTTTTGGCAGATTTAGTATCTTGCCTCAGAGAGAAGACAGTTACCGTACATCACTGGCTGGGGGACTGATGTGATAATCTTCCTCCGACTTAGATAAAATTATCTATATCTGAACAATCTGAATGAACTTTTAAATTTGAAACCACTGTTCTTGCTACCCATCAAGATGTAGCAGAAGAGCAACACTTACCAAAATCCCGTCTTTCATAAAATGTTAAAAGCAAATATTTGTGAGGGATGGGAAGCAACCTGTGTTCACTTCGGCCAGGCTGCTCCCTGGATCACGAACAGCAGCTGGCTGAAACAAGAACCTTCCCAGCCTCTTTAGTATCTTGCCTCAGAGAGAAGACAGTTACTGTACATCACTGGCTGGGGGACTGATGTGATAATCTTCCTCCGACTTAGATAAAATTATCTATATCTGAACAATCTGAATGAACTTTTAAATTTGAAACCACTGTTCTTGCTACCCATCAAGATGTAGCAGAAGAGCAACACTTACCAAAATCCCGTCTTTCATAAAATGTTAAAAGCAAATATTTGTGAGGGATGGGAAGCAACCTGTGTTCACTTCGGCCAGGCTGCTCCCTGGATCACGAACAGCAGCTGGCTGAAACAAGAACCTTCCCAGCCTCTTTAGTATCTTGCCTCAGAGAGAAGACAGTTACTGTACATCACTGGCTGGGGGACTGATGTGATAATCTTCCTCCGACTTAGATAAAATTATCTATATCTGAATGATCTGAATGAACTTGTCAGTCTACTATCTGGGGATAAGAGATGTAAACTGCCATGACCTCCACAAACTGCAGTGGTCTCGGACGTTGCACAATCTGAACCATTTCCCTCCTCGCTCGCTGTCCCAGAAATGCTCTTATTGAAACATTATTCTTAGGACAAGATACGTTAAAAATCTAAACCACATTATCGCATAACATTATATGTGATTCTAAAGGAGCTAAATAGCACACAGGTTTTGATGTGCAGCTCTCTTTGTAGGGTTCTCTGCTATGAGGTTCTCGCACACAATGAAAATTTTCCATTTTAAGCTGTTTGAGCTGGGAAATACGTCATCTAATGCACAAAGAGTGTCTGGCGCTCTGTGAACACTACCAAAACCTGATAAAAATATATAATAAACAGAACCGGCCATGCTGTGCAAGAAGAATTGCAATTCTCTTTGGGTAAGGAGAAGAGGTATGCTCACAGTAGCATGCCCTGGCGAACCGGGGCCTCTTAATTTCTTTTTATGTTCCGAGTCCCAGGAAACATGGCTGCTGGTTTTGTGGCAGTTTGGACAACTGAAATCATTCGAGGATTAGAGGATATGACAGAGGAACAGCAAGCAAGAGAAGTTAATTTACACAGCTTAGAGAAAAAGAGATTAAGGGGATATAAAACTGTATGAATATCTTCAAGGATTCAAGGAAATAATATCAAGGCAGGAAAAGGATTTTGTATGTTACCTGAGAAAGGTTAATAAATTTACTATCCCAAAACTATAAATAGGAAGTTTTGGTTAGAGAGCAGAAAAAAAAATGGCTAAATGGCTTAAGAAATGGAATACTCAAGCAGAGAAAACAAGTGAGGCGGCTGCACCACAACCATAAGAAAAAAGAACAACGTAAAGACTGCTTGCAATAAAAAAAGCCTCCAAATGGCAGGGAATTGATACTAATGGCCAGTTTTTATTCTGTGAAGATGTTTAGGGGCAGGGCCTTTTGAACCTAAGAAAGTTTTTGTGGCTCACCTTGGGATTGTTTTTCTTTACATAAAATATAGAGAAGCCCAGAAGTGCCAACCGTTACGGCTTGAATCATGTTTTGCAATATCTGGAGTTTCTTCTTTAAGTTTATGTATGTGAAGACCTGGCAGCCTCTTTTGCCATTTCACCTTTGTGAGCAAAAGGAGCGAACTACTGTCTAAGCACTCTGGAAGGACTTGCAGAACTGAAATAAAATTAGAAATACAAAATGAAAAACATTTCCCATTCAAATTCTGCCTACACTATGATTCTCAAACACATTAAATTAGCAGCACTGGAAAAGCAAATGAATGATCCTAAACACAGTTTTTATCTGTGTATATCCATGAAAACAGTAAGCGTTAACGAAAATAGTAGCTTTCTTACAAAAGGACTTAAGTCAGTCACCAAGGAAATAAGATGGATGTCTAGGCTTTTTTTTTATCCCCCATCCCAACATCTCCGTATTAACTTTTGAAACCACGTGATAATTCCAACCGCGTTTCACAAAGAGGTAGCTCTTCAATAGGAACTAAATGTCACTAAATAAAACTACGTTTCGTGGTATTCAGCAGCAAACTAGAGAAAGAGAGACTCAAATCAGTGCCCTCACTGTGCAAAAAGCAGGGAAATAAATGCACCGCTACTCGCTCTGCTCAGCACACCAGGCGGCCGGCCAACAGGGCTGAGGTGGTCGGTTACCCTCAGGCAGCGGGGAGCTGGGCGCAGCAGGAGCTGCCAGGTGGTGGGGTCCAGGGATGCGAGAGGCCGCTGAGGGAACTGTCAAACGTGGAGACAAGGAAGACAGTATTTTGTGGAAGATACTCTGGAGCAATGTGGTAGGAAGCTGGAGGCATTGCAGCTGAGGACAGAGAGGACGTGGAACACGCAGGGAACAAGACTTGAAAAGTTTCTCTGGCCCCAGAATGAATCTTTTTTAGTCCAAACTGGGTCGTATATGAAATAACAGTTACTGTCATTTGTTTCTGTTACGTACTGAGCCTCTACGTAAATGCTCTGGAGCCTATATTCTTTAATCTAAAAACCTTCTAGCCCACCTTAAAAAATTGAGGGCCCGTATTGTATTGGTCTTTCTGTTTAACTCCATGTTTTGAATAACACATCACAGAAGTGGCAATGCTCTTAGGATACGTTGGTGTCGTACATCACAACTAGCATCACTGCTCTAGTGATGTATTATCCACACAGTGCCACTAACCAGGAAGATAAATGCTAGTATATGGACAGCTGCGTACATCTCTTGAGAAATAGGGATAAGGACAGATTAATTTATACACACGCTAAAATCCAGAAATAAACAAAATGTCTGTCTGGTACAGATTGCATACTACTTTCAGCACGATGTATATACATCTTTACAAAAGAAGCAGCTAGAAAGTCATACATTTGTTTCCAAGTCAAATATTCTGCAAATAGGCCTTGATTTTCTGAGCGAACGCAGCTCGGGCAGGAGGGTACAACACTGAGCACCCTTCCCTCGCTGACTGGAGAATCTGAATCACGGATGGGTTGCTCCACGCATTTTTCAGTGCCTCAGCCTTTTTAAAGAGTCAATCCCTTATCCTTAAGTGTTTTCAGGATCATGACATCCATGGTATCCACAGAAGCCCCTTTCTGCGAGCTTTCTTATGCGTTGTACTGGTGCTATAGGTAGTTTCTGTACAATGTTATCCTGTTCTGCCTTTGATTTTCTGTTTCGCTCACAGGAAGAGCAGAGCTGCGTTCTTCTCTCATTCACATCACAAAACCCAAAAGGTCATTATTTCCCTATAAAGGTGTTATTATTTTCTTTCAGCTGCCTGCCACCTTTGCTGAACCCCTTGACAGCCCTGCACAGAAGGGTGTTTTGCAAAAGGGTCTCTCGCTCGCAAACATTTTTAGACCGTTCTTCTTGCCTGGTAAACAATTTGTGCTCCCAGCCTCGACAGTTGCGAATTTGCGAGGTGCCGCTATGCAGAACAGCCACGACTCACGCTGGGGTAACACAGAAGACCCCTACGCTCTACTGCCCACCCCACCAGTGCCTGCTGTGGAGCCATCCAAGCAAAACTACCCCCTGAGAGATGCTTCAAACTAGTCCTGTCATTTTATCCAGTCCTTGTTTGTGTAGCAAAACAAACACAGACCAAAGAACAGAATTTGGGAAGGGGAAGATTCATCTCTACGACATTTGATACTTACTTGTCAGATAAAATAACTGTAATATGTTTCCCGTTCCCAGCTATGTAAATGGAGTTGAAGAACTAAGCACGTGGTGCACTAGCTAATATTTAATTAGCTCATAAACCACAATGGTTATTCGAGATTCTGTGGTCTATGAGTGAATCGTATTAATTAGGGCAGGATGAATCAGCTCAGAACTAATGGACTTGACACCGTGCCTGTCCTCTGAGCAGAACCAAACCCAAAGCTTTTCTGAGGCTTAAAATGCTTTGTTTGCTTTTATTAATTAATCAGTCAGGACTAGACATGAAAATACCTCAAGAAAGATTTGCATTTTTCTGAATTATTCAAAACTCAGTCACTACCATAAGTAGCGGTTACAGGACAAGAACATCAGTTGTCGTGAGATTTCTAGCCTGATTTTCTGCATTTGTGCCTGAGGATAATGTTATTTCTCTTGGCTTCTAGCTTGTCACCTTACCGTGAAATCACCAAAAATACTTAGGAAATGCAAAAGAGAACCAGCTACGTGGGGGTAAAAAAAAAAAAAAAAAAAATTTGCACGTACACAAACATATCCTTTAGCCAGCTTCTGACTACTGAAATATCACACTGTTGGAGTAAAATTAGTGGTAACAATTGATTTATCAATCGCTACTGTGCAGTATGCAACGCTAACAAGTTGATCTGTCAAGTCTCTTAGCAACATTAAATCAGTCAGTCAGATGGTAGGAGCGATAAGACAAGGCATATGATAATGGAATTTTCCAGATTTGTTACACTTGCTGGGTTTTATCTTGCTTTGTAGCACAAGCCCTTCCTTCCCGCATGGTTAAAACAACACATCCCCTCGCTACCTCGTAGTCTGGTAAAGGCTCCGTAACGGCTTCCCTGCCTGGCGAGTGGGAAGTGAAGATGTGGTGGAATACTGTAGATCCATTAAACAAATGGCAACAGCAGCCTTTGGTGGCCAGACGCCTCTGTTGTAGATTTAATAGTGTATGTACTGGCAAATTTGCCAGGTGCTTTGTATAAAACAATCAGCATGCACAAGTTGTAAGACAATATTCTCATGCTTAATTACAGCAACTGTAGCATCAGCACAGGTTAAACACGGCGGCTTTCAATTTCCAGTATTAATCAGAAGAAAACAATGAAATTCAGTCCAGTAGGCTTTCAATTCCCTGTCCTCGTATTGTGGTTTCATCATTCTCTTCTCTGAAAAAGGTTTTATTCAGCTTCTGCCTTTTATATCAAGCCCTGTGAATCATCTGAAATAAAACACGAGCCTGATAATTTGTTATAAAGCTAAGACTGCGTGTACATCATCAGTCCTGTTGCAAAATTATTTTGTAAAAATGGCTGCTGATGTTGGTTAGTTTTGTATCTGTTTTTTTCCCTTCTTTTTATGCTTTTGTATATCTGTCCTCAGAAGATCATAAAATTATTTTAATTAGGGATGTCAAACTTCTGCCTGAGAAGCTGAGGGGGTAATTACATCATTTATATGCAAAATGGGTAATTTTCTCCCTGCTCTTCACCATTCTCTTCTTTCCATTTATTCCCCCGTATCTCCACTCTTCAGAGTTGAGCTATTTAATTTTATTTTGGTCCATCTGGAATATCTCTGCCACTCTTCCATTCAAGTCTCAGCCACAAAAGTAGGAGTTACCTTTACTCTAAATCTTCACAGCTCTTTCCCTCTATGTTCTCCTGACTCTATTTAATATCTTTAGGGAGTTTAAGGTCCATCATCGACGCATGGAAGCGGCTTTTGATCTTTTGTACGTCAGTAACGTTTACTACATATTATCAAAGAAAGGAAAACTACAGAGAAACCTGATCTCAATACGAAAGCTTTTAAAAGAAAAGAATAGCGTGTGGAAAGGGAATGTCATTTACAAAGAACACATCTAAAAAATTTCAAAATGTCCTTAACAAACAGGACAAATAAAACCAACAAATGGGTGAGGACTGCACAGCGACTACAATGACCATTGACTGGAAAAGCAAAGAGCGAAGGGACTCAAGCTGGAACCAAGTGCTCATCACAAACAGGCAATGCAATGCTAACCATTGCTGCTGACATTCTTCTGGCACGAAGTCCTTCTGAAGCTCTTAATTTCATCTTATTTTTTTGAGTTCATTCATGGAGAAGAGGTAAACTTTGAAACTTCTCAGAGAGACAATAACGGAGATTAGAACGGCATATATGAAAAGGTGCCGTTAAAATAGAAAGCATGCAGAAACAAAAAATGGCTGAATTTTTCAGATTTAAGAACAAGTCTTTAAATCTGGGGAGGGCAGGGCGGTGTTAGTTCCTAGTAAGAAACCAAAGACTCATTGGCATCTAGGACAAAACACCTAGGCTGCTGAAAGATTCACTACTAATACCTAAGTGAAAACTGGCTTTACCCTAGTATCACCCAATCCAAACTGAGAGTGCTTTCATACTCCTGATCTTACAGAGAATCTTAATATGACACGGCAAGAGGCCTGAGTCATTAAGAAACGCAGACAACTTCTGGTATGTAAGAAGAAAACAAACAAACCAACAAAATAAAAATAGAAGGAAAAAAGACAGAAAACCAAAACCCAGACGCTTCTTTGAATTATTTCTTTGCAAGAGTTTGCAAAGGCCAGCATAACACAACATGGACAGAAAGAGCGATCATTTATTCAGAGGATTTTTTTCATAGAAGCAAGGGATGCAGCTATAACATGATATAGCTATTAGTCTGGAAGCAAACGTATACTTAAATCTTTAAGTTAGTTGGACCCCGGGGCATAAGCCAAAGTAGTGGCACAAAAGGACCCTGCAGCATAAGCCAAAGTTGTGGAAAAATGCAAAGGTAGACAGTAAGTGGTGAAATTCAGGACATAATATGTATATACGGCAACTGTGTTGATTCCTCAGCTACAGAAGAATTTTCTCCTGCCATGGGAAGGAAAGCTCAGGAAACTAGCACCCGAGAATACATAAAGAAACCTACACCGCTATCTGGGTGAACCAAAAGTGCTAATGCCTTTTAAGGGAAGATGAAAACAAAACGTTAGCTAAACAAACAACACAGGATACTGAGGAGAAAAGTACTCTTGGGTGGAAAATACAGCCCATATGCTCAGTTTCATAATTCTATCCTTAACGATCAAGCAGAGGGTCAGAAGAGAGATGGGAACACTGGAGAACATCTTTTCATGCGTTAGAGGTTTCTTAACAGAGTTTCTCAACTACCCTGCTGTATGTGCCTCCTGGAGGATGGCCCAGGTGCTAATGCAGAAGCTGGACAAGCTCCCATTTCTGGAAATCACGAGGAGGGAGGAACAACCAGCACTGTTTTTTTCAGAAAGGGGGAAAGGGAAAAAAAAAATGCATCTCAAGCATCTGGGAGAGATGGAGTATAGCAAATACTTTTGTTGAATGCTTCTTTTGTACCAGAGGGGCACTAATTACATTACCATACATTCAAAACCACTTGAAGTAATTTTTCCTCAGACTACCACTTGGGTTATTCCTGATACCCAAGTTTTCCCGCTACCTACGTTTTAGCAGCATATCACAGAGCTGTTCAAGTGCTGGATTTAGACCCAGATGTAAACTGTACTTGTAAGTGAGTTTTACTTTGACCTTTCCTATGGAAAAATTTATATCACACAGTGGTTTGATTCTCTTAAAGAAATCATTATCATAAGCAAGAGGTGAAGGAGGTCTAATCGGTTCTCTATTGAGCAGACAGTACAATTACTCAGCAGACTTCCGTAACAAAAAAAGAAAAAGAATGTAAGATCTACATATAAGGTATTTTGAGAAAAGATAGAAAAGCTTAAACTGAAGTTTTGGCGAGGCCAGGAAAGAGTCAGACTGCAGGTCTAAGCCTCTTTTTAAAAAGGAATTTGTCTTAAATTTTCATTTTATTAAAAAGCTAAACCATACAGAGAAAAAGTGAATATAGTCAAGAACAGTATTTATCTGAAATCATCATAAATATGCCTACCTTGGGCAAGGAAAGCACCCTTTCAAACGGTGAAATACATAAAGAAATAAGAATGTAATCTAGCAACTCAGCCCCCAAATCCTAAAGAGGTCTTGTGCTGAGATTTCCCGGAAATTTAAGATTTTCACTATTCACTACCCATGAAATCACTACTTATTGCCCACTAAGGCCCTGCACTCTCATTTATTCAGTTCACCCTCCAGTAGTGGGGCAGATGTCCCGAAAAGTCTCAGCCTTCTCGCAAGCGAACAAAAGGTGATTATCTTCATCAAGCCACTGATTAGAAAGAGGGAATTCCTGGTTGTTAATTGGCGCTGTAACATTGCCTCAGACAAGCAGTGCAAGCCACCCTCAAGACGTCTCGCCGGGAAGCTCCCGGGGCCAGTGGCTCATCGTGCCCAACGGGGCCACCGTCGTGGCCACCTGTGCGGACACGGAGGATAGATGCAACAGCCTGGTGCCAGGCTGCTTGGTTCCCGAATGATCTCTGAACACTTCCACTACCTACACTATGACTGCCTTTGAGGGCAAATGAAGGAGTTTTATGTTCTGATTATTTATAAGGTGATTCCTATAAAAACAATTTCATTAAACCGCTCTCCGCTGAAATTGCGGCAAGACGTTGTTGCTGTTTTGCGGGATTCAAGTTTACTTAGACAATCTGCTCCTGTGTTCTGGTCGGCTGCTCGCACGGAGCCATAACTAAGATTTGCACACTTTATGGCGCCTGGACTAAGAGACCAGGATGTTTTGTTGGTTTGCTGTGGTTTTAAACAAACCACAGCATCACCACGGGCAAACCTCTTGGGGATTTTCCAATACTGGCCTCTCTGAGCTGATCAGGGCACGCCGCTACTTCAGGGACTGTCCTAGCAGGAAAGCATCGAGCTAGTGAATTTTCCTTACCAGCAGGAGAAGCCAGCAGGCAGGCACTTCTAAAAATTTCCAGTTTAGTTGCACAAAACGTACGTTCCTCTGTTGTCCCATGCCTCTGCTTTAAGGCAGGACTGGTGCTGGCCATCAGCAGGGACCCTTGTCTTCAGAAACCATCCTCCTCTACTGAGGCTGTTACGTTACATGCATTACCATGGTATCTGGGGCTGCGGGAACCAGCTGGAGTATGAACAGCACAATTATTTGTGCAAGTCTGACACTGCAAACACAATCAGTCATTATGCAAATGGAGGCTGTAATTCAGCAGAGCACTTAAGTACGTACGTAGGTGCAGAAAATTCTGGCATGTTTTTTGCAGGCAATATTCTGAAAATCTGGTCCATTATACGAAATGGGAAGATTACAATTTGTTTGTGTCTGTTCAAACATTTCAGTGCAACCTCATCGATACACGTGCTGTGCATGCCACAGAAAAGGCAAAAAATACGTGACAAAGAATCAAATAAATGGGAAAAATCAGAATACTTTTTTACCTTATTTCTAACCATTTCTATGTTCAAAATTTTTTGTTCAGTCTCAAAGCCAGAAAAATCCGTCATTAAGAAAAAAATTACAAAAAGTATTGAAAAAATGAAGCAATACCAGTATCATTTCAAGGTTAAATTGTAACTTTTTTTTTTTTAATAACTTCATACCCCGAACTGCTGCCAAGTCAAACACACCTGTCTTTTTCAGAAAGAAAAGTTTGTACCTTTAATAAAGGATGATAACCCAAATTAACTTACGTTTTCCTTTGCTGTACTCGAAGAAACTAAAATAGAACAAATCCAAGAATATGACTCCTTTGCCAGGTTCACGTCATTTATCTCTAACCTGTTTCCTAGACTTTAGAATCACAGATAATAGGTCTAATATTTCCATCACCCCTGCCGCAGGTAATAAAAAACTGTTCTGCTGCTCAGCTCAGATTCTAATTATCCAGTCTCCAAGGTTAATTTCAATGTGGAGCTGTAAATAGATTAATACACTGTGTTCAAATAAAGAAAACATTTACAGAAAAATCACCATATGGACCCTATTTAGACAGATGATCTAATTATCATAATGCCCAATGAACTGATGCAGGATGGTTTTAGAGCAGGATGGTTCTTTCTGGACTTTGCCCTCCCATCTTGTACTACAGTAGAGGTGAAGTTGTTCTCTGAAACCCTGCGACCGATATGTTCTCGTTGTGTATGACAAAATTTGTCATCTGTAGTATGTAAGAGCTGTTCTTTAACTACAAATGAGCTTAGAGTCCCAAGGAAAGTTTCATTAAATAACAAGAAAAATTTCATTGCTAATGAAGACTGAAGAGGCAATTCTGTGAAAGAAGCCGTTTTAAGAGAGAAGGAAGGAGAATGATGATAATATTACAAGTGACAGCCAGCTGGACGTCAATATGCCTGTTTGTGAACTGATCACTTTAAAATCTAAATTGTGTCTGCACTTCTGTTCAGGCTTCCTCACCCCCTTTGTGTTCTCACAGGACTTACTTACGGCTTAGCGTTCTTACATGGGCAACGCAAAACACGTGATAGGTAGCCAGTTACTTTTAGTGTGAGGCTAAATTATACAGGTCTCTGGGAAACACGATCTTTCGTTCGCAATCTTTACAATTGAAAAGCTGTTTTTATCACCACAACGTACTAAATCATAAGAAAACCTCCTAGTGCAGCCAATCACATAACCTTAATGCTCAGAAAATCAATATGTAAACATCCACAGAGCCCTTATCCTTATAATACCTGTTCACCACATCCCACAACATCTGTGCACAAGCAGCTTAACCGTCATTAAAGTGCAGTGACATACCATGGCTAAGAGAGATCTAAGAGTCAATTTGAATAATAACAAGGTGTTTACTCCACATTATAAAGGACACAGAGACTACTTACTCAACTATGTATGTATACAGATCATCAGCGTAGATAGAGCCTAGAGCTTTCTGGAGGATTGTTCTCAAACAGTAATGAAGAGTGAGGCCTCTAGAGAGGCTTAAGCCTAACAAACTTACTGAGCCTGGAGTTGAGTTTGTGTCATCTGACGCCTGTTAGTGATTGCTGGACTACCAAAGCACTTCAGCTGGAATGTATGAACCACGAGTGCAAAAACATTAGGTAGAGAGGAGAAATACCAATTCGGTTCAGCATCTATCTCAAGTTACTTCCATTTGCCAATGACCAAAGTCTGTGGCTGATTCCAAGTTCAAGTTCTCAGCTAACCAGGTTCTTCTCTTTTGGCTCCAAATTCTTTGCTTTTATGGTGGCTCACAATCTTTAGCTAATCACAGCCCTGCTGCCAGGTGTGCTATTGTACGGAATGTATTGGACTAAAAAACGTGGAAGATTTTAAGAGCTATAAAATAGCTTTCAATAACAATCAATACATATTCTCTTAATTGCTGTAAACTCTCATTTTTAACAGTCCATGTTCCCCCAACATCTATATAAGGTGTTTGTGCCTGTACCTGTGCAGTAACAAACAAAGAGAGTTTCAGTCAGAAGCAGAACCTCCTCGACTTCAGGAGCACTTCTGAGTATGAGCGGAGATCTGTGGGTGGAAAGATCTGTCCTCAGGAGAACAAGCTTTTAAGTTAGATAAAGGTTCCGCAGAGGTAATTAAATGAATCATCATGAACAACACGCTCACCTCTCACTCGGAATTGTCAAGATAAAGATGTAAAATGAATATCCATTTTTTGTTTAGCCTAATTCTTTTCAATATCATCAGCAATTTTGGAAGGCAACCTGGGACAACATATGATGAAAACTATACATTTTAGTAATGACTTCAACTGTTTCAAAAGCAGAAGGCACTGCAATTAATGATTTTTTAGTAAGTTATAGTATGTCAGAGTATTTTACAGTATGAACTATATAGTTCAAAAAGCACTGAATGTGAGAGTAGAGCTATCTTCAGCACACAGCTTGGATCTTTGGGGTTAGTTCAAGGCTCTCAGTGACACGAACGCTGCCCACGTCACTGATTTCCGTGAGAGCTGGACCAGAATCCATAGCTCTGATTCATTACAGCACTTTAGCTCGTAAGTAGGACAGCACAGTCCAATGACTCTAGTCATTTGCTTAATGTTAAGCACATGCTCGAGTGTTTTGTTGGATTAATGCCTGTGGGCAGAGTGGCTCTACATGAGCTGTATCCACCAAAAGAGAATGAAAGAAAGCAAGTAAAATTAATGGTGAGAAGGGCACAGCTGTCTGCTTTATACATGGAGACTATCTGCATGCCCATGAAAGATATTAACACATATGACAAAGAGTAGTCCAATTTCCGTCACGGAGCAAAAGTGACTAGCGTAATACAATAAAGCTTTCACTACAGGAGAAAGGCCTTCCCACCACTGAGGAATTTCAGGCTATACAACCTTTGCCGTGGGTGGTCTTAGCAAATAGCACGGGTGGGCATGCAGAAGAAGAAATTGTGCTTTCTCTATGTTAACACACGCTTCAATCTCTTAAGAATTTCTTTTCCTACAGTATACAATTATGGAAGAAAAATATAACATCTCTACAATTCTGTAACAATCCTATTTCAAATGCACAGCTTTTTGGCTTTTTTAAACATGTAAATATTAATGCTGCAGTAAAAGCACCTATTATTGGTAGATGAAAATATTTACAAGAAACTTTCTTAAACACAGTCAGTATATTATATGCTTTAGCTTTAATTCACATTCATGACTAGTGTTTTTGTAAGGAAAACAGTTTATTGGTCGGGCTAGTCATTCTGTTTTTAAAGCTGCATACAGAGGTGCTTTGAGATGTTCACATTTTATATAACTAAAAAGGGAATAAAACATTGGCGAGAGATGCACAAAATTGCTTTCATCTTTTGTTTCCATATTTGCCAGCTTGCTGTGCCCTTTGCAGAGATCATTGTACCAAAATGCTATTTCACATGTTAAGATGATTCACAGTAGGGAAGCACTTTCTTATACTATTTTCATCAAAAGGAGCTTATATTTCTTTTGCCCATCTGAATATTACCGTTAGGCTGCTAATTTACACTTTGGTAAAAGGGTCAGGAGTATTCAATTTTTTTGATGACTTGATATTAGCTTCAAAGAGAATTTTTAATAACTCTTGTAATTTGCCACTCTAGTTCCACCATCCGGTGCCTTTGAATTATATATGTTTTATAAAACAAAACTCTGCGAGAATTAATATTTCAAGGCTTTAAGTCTGTTAGATTTAAGAATAGCCTTTATTACTGTCATCAAAATGGAGGGTCTCGTATCCCAGTGATAGCACCTTGGTATACTTGACATTCCATACTTCTTTCAAACAGAAACGAAAGCAATAATGCTTTTTACATCAGCATTCAAAAGTATACAGATCCTGCTTATGGTAACGTATCCTACTCCCAGAACGAACTGAAATTCTTAACAGGGTTAGTAGAAAGCAAGAAATAAGACAACAGTGGTTTGCCAAGAGACTGTAGAAAACTACTGCCAAGCACGACACGTGACGTAAGAATCAGTTGCTTGAATTTGCATACTGTCTCAGGAAGAAACCTATTTGATCAGAGGCTGTCATAAAGTAAGGATGAAATCATCTCAGCTGATGAATTGATTGATGATGACAGTTGCTCATCTGTAGTCCAGCCCAAGCAAACACAGGAGCTTGGTAAATATTTGCGGCGTGTTAAGGGAACTGTATCGCATAGAAGTGCTGTATGTGCTGACAGTAAGGATAATGAGAATAAAATATCATTTTTTTCTATCGTATTGACATCAGGTCAGGTCTTCCACCCGTGTAAATTGTCCTAGTTGCACTGGCCATAATGAAGGTATGAACAATTTGCAACTACTGCCGATAATATGGTCCATAAATTTGTTAATCCTGAAGAATGTTTATAATCCAAACGGGGGCAATATCATAACTGGGAATTGACAGGCCTTCTGTTTGTTTCACCCAGGTAATTAATTACAGAAGAGTTGTAAGACAACAGTCTTATCTTCTGCCCTTTTCAATGTTCTTTCACATGTGAAGAGCTTAATGATACAATTAAACATAACTTCTGTTGCATTTAATGCTCATTTATATTGCTAAGTGACACAAAAGATTCTCTGTTTAGGGTTCACTGAGGTTTTCCGAGGTTTGGGTCAGTTCTGCCATGAGTTTTCTTCTCCCTTTTCTAAAAACAGGACTGAAGGAGAACGAGGATTAAAAAAAAAAAAAGGTGATGCTTAATCATAAACACAGGATTTATTCCCAGGCAGATGTCTTACTAGTGGAGACATAATTATAGGAAGACGAACCCAGCCAAACAAGCGAAAGAGGCTCCCGAGGTACACAAAAAGTATTTCTGTCACCAAGAACGAATAGGACTCGCTGCTTAAAATACAGGCAAGCAGGAGCTTGGCACAACTGGGAAGAGTAAAGATCGTGGCAGCTCATGGCCTGCCAGCTCCTGACCCAGACTACGTCCAAACCGAAGAGTCATGGGCTATTTCTACGTATGGACAAGTGTCTTTTCTTCTTCCTACTGTAAGGATGAGCCCCATGCAGAGAGAGAAAGAGCGAGAAGGGCACAGAAGCGCCAAATGCTTTTGTCGTACCCTGATGTGGCTGGCCAGGCTCAGGAGGCAGGCGGGGGCAAGGCGTGCTCTCTGTGCACGCTGTTTCCAGCCCCGTGGCCGCACAAATCCCGGTTACCCTGAGGAGGAAGCTGCACATCTCTGAGCTGACACGGCTTCCCTGGCAATAGCTCCAGTTCTCAATATCCTGCTGTACAGGTTGTTATTTGACCAAAGCGAGGAGGATTTCTTTTCCCCCGATTTCTAAATGCTTTTGGTTCTGGACCAGCTGCAACGCTTTTTCCTTTTGTAAATGATTCAATATAAAAGAGAAGGGCCGCCAAAGCCTCCACACTAGAATCCCTGTTAGTCTTAAAACTGGTTTAACTTGCTTTTAAAAAAAAAAAAAAAAAGTGGGAGATGAGGAGCTGGGACGACACAGCTAGGTGTTCCTGTGTATACCTGCCTAACACGATCGTTATTCTTCTGTTTCTGTTTCCCCCTCGGTTCATTTAAATGACCCCTTCAGCTCCATCCCAGCAGCTCATTTCTCACAATCTCTACTTTCCTTCCCTGATTTACCTAGCAGTATCTGCAGCTACTTCTTGCTGCAGCCTTGATCAACTCCCTGTGTTATTACCCTTCCCTCACCACCCAATCGCCCCGATACACAAATTAACCCTCTGACCCTAATCCTAGCGTTTGGCCGATAGAGAAAGGGTGGCACGTATTGACTGTTGGATAGGAGCCATGTCTTTAATCTCGCCCTCGGATCTGTAACTCTTTTGTGCCGATGACCAAATCCCTTTGCAGTCCTCTGTTAAGACATTATACACAATTAAAATAGGGACAGCATTATTTGGATTCTCCAGACAGTCACTGCAAGCGCCCTGGTTTCTTCTATTAGGCAAATCTGTTCAGTGCTGAAGTGGGACAAATCAGCTAAGAAAAAGTGTACTTGACTGGCTCGCCACTGTCGATAATATTACAGCTCAAGAGGAAATCGTTCTGGTGAGGATGATGACACTCAGAAAGATAAATACTTTCTGGAAGGAGTGCTAGATGGTAGCTGGAGCTTATACTGATATATTAAGGGAGACGCACAGGCAAATTTAATCTCATTTCTAAACTAGAACGAAGTGCATAAAGCGGTATTTGCGCTCTGTGCTCTCGGTGTATCAAACCTGTCCCTCTGTGCACCTCCTGAGCGAGGCACGAGGAACGGAAACCTGCGAGGAGACACTCAGAGCAGCTTCTGGGACACTGTAAATGCTGAACCAAATGAAGACACACGCCTCACGTACCCAAAGCCGTTAATATCTTGTCCTTGATTCCTGGCAATGGCAGTTCACCGGGATTAGCACACGTAAGACCAGAAGTCCTCACGAATGCGTCCCCACCCCACCCTGTGATGTATCAAGGCAGCATCACAAAAGCTTTTGTTTGGAAATGACAAGCTCAAAGCAGAAACCACTGTAAAAAAGACTCCTCAAAAGCATGGAGCTTATTATACAGTACATTATCTATTTAAGGAAGAGGTTTAGCGACTGTTTTGGAAGAAGGAATGTCTATGCTTGATGGCATGGCATTAACAAATTTATTTGCATTTGTGTATTGAGATAAATGGCAGAAGAAAGATTTACAGGAATTTATACCCTGCGGTATAAACGACCCCGAGATGGTCTCACAGAGCCAAAGACAACTGGAGCCAGGAAGACATTACTCTATCTTATGGAGGTAGTAGATTTAAAAAGGCGTTATATTTTAAATGCTGTGTCTGACAAGTACACTTGATCAATTACCTAGTAAAAACCTCATCTCAGATGGCGGAAGGCATTCAAAATAAGTATTGCTGGATAAGGGTTAATACTAAACTGCTTCTTTTCAGCGTGACCTGGACAGGCTGGAGAGTTGGGCGGAGAGGAACCTGATGAAGTTCAACAAGGGCAAGTGTAGGGTCTTGCACCTGGGGAGGAACAACCCCATGTGCCGGTACAGGCTGGGGGTTGACTTGCTGGAGAGCAGCTCTGCGGAGAAGGACCTGGGAGTGCTGGTGGACAACAGGCTCACCATGAGCCAGCAGTGTGCCCTTGCGGCCAGGAAGGCCAATGGCATCCTGGGGTGCATTAAGAAGAGTGTGGCCAGCAGGTCGAGGGAG
>VZSC01005679.1:173548-203448 GCA_013398225.1 Steatornis caripensis
GTTGTGGAGTCTCCTTCTCTGGAGATATTCAAAACCCGCCTGGATGCATTCCTGTGCAACCTGCTCTAGGCTAACCTGCTTTAGCAGGGGGGTTGGACTAGATGATCTCTAGAGGTCCCTTCCAACCCCTACCATTCTATGATTCTATGATTCTTACCTGACATATAGCAAACCCTGTTTTACTATTAATCTTATTTGACACTTTATAACTTTTCCAGCCCCCTACCCACAAACTTCTCCAAATTCCAACTTTCTCGAAAGGCAGCACCCCTGTAATCAAAGATCTGTTGCAAATCTCTAGCAGTCCCATTCGTTTCCTCTACTGCGTATTAGGCCTGTTTCTTTACAGGGTGAATTTGCCCGGGGATAATCTTGTTATCCTGTAGACAATCCTATTTCCTGGATATGCTCTCTTCAGTATGATCGTACCAGCAACCCTGCTAAGGATCACCTCACACTCACCTTTGGTCTGTTTTGTTAAGTGAATCATATAAAGTCTACAGCTCCTCTCTGGAGAGCGATAATGGCTTCACCAGTCAGCAGCTGAAATATTTCACTAAACTACTCTCAAACCTTTGAACTCCATCTTACAATAAGCCATTGTTATAAATACTAATTAAGTAATATATTTTGAGGGAAGGAGTGGGAAATAGGTACAAGTGAAACAGAAATTACCACAAAAGCAAAAGATGAATGGTCAATTTACCTGCAGCGGGAGGTGATGCTCCACGTTCCATTAAGAGACATTAAACTTCTTGGCTAATTATAAGAAGCGAGTGAAGGAGGAAATTTCTTAGTGAGCTCAATGGGACATTGATTAAGCCGAAATCCTAAGATATCCATCCCCAGTGCAGGTGAAGTATTTAATTTTAAGGAAAAAAAGTGACTCTGTTTTATTCAGCTGGACTCCACAAAAGCTTCAATAGATTAGAGTGAAAGTATTCACCCCGTTAAAACTTCAAATTGGAATGTCATTTCTTTCAGCCTTGTATATCTCTTTAATACATATTAAAAAAATATCAAAAGCACTTTTCTATTACAAACGATGACATCAAATTCTTCCACACATGCTGAGAGACATCATGTTGTTTTGTTTAAACTTAAAAACTCATTTTTGAAGTTGTTTGTGTTTATATACAATCTCTACACCGTATTTTGCTCTGGAGGTATTAAACAGGTACTAGAAATATAAAGCCTCTTTACATTTAGCCACCGCACAAACACTTAAAAATACGTTCAGCAGATAGCACTATAGAGGGCTCTAGATATCCCAGTTTTCTAGCATCGTGTTTAATTATGCCACATGAAATCAAGCATTAGGACCTTCAGAAACTGAATAACTGAATGAAAGCAAAAGCAGGCAGTATATCTTTAACTATAAAAGGATATTTATGGAGTCTTTACCTATCATTAATACTCGCAGATTTCAGAAAAACATTTTGCCTCCTAAATTAGTGTCCTGATTTGAACTAAAAGATAATCAGTTCTCCTTTCAGTAATTTTACTTTTCAGTTAAGTCTCTTCTAAGTGACGGCACTTTCTGAAGTTGACAACATTTTTCCGACAGCGTCTGCTTCTAGAATTGCCAACGCTTGACGTTTATAGTTACTACTAGGGTAACGGTATGAGTGGTATGCAGAAAGGCTCTTGCTTAAACTTATTTCTATAGAAACCAAGGTCAACACTAAATTTCTTACCTGCCATAAGTGAAAGGGCACCAAAGAGTTGCACTTGTGGGGAGGAGCAGGCTGGGCAGGTGACCCAAACCTCACCAAATGCAGTACTCTATCCCATACGTGTCATACCCAGTATAAAGCTAAGGGATCACGAGGGCCAAGCTCTCTACTCCTATGGCCAGTGTCTGAGGAGGACTCTGTCCGTTCTTCTGCCCTCCATCCCGATCCATGCATTCCTGAATCCAGTTCCTGCCTGCTGCTGAGTCCAGTCTGGGACTTTCCCAGGGCCTGCCCTGCAGCATCCGGGGGGATGCGATCATCATCGGGGGAGCTTGAATTTTGTTCCGTCTACATTTGTATATATTTCATATTTCATTGATACTGTTTCATTAAAGCTGTTTTAATTTTTCCAACCCGTAAGTCTCTCTCCCTTTTCTCTCTCCCTTCCCCTTCTGGGGAGGGATAGGGTTAATAGAGAACATCTGTCATCTGTTTAATACCCAGCCCAGCCTTCAACCTTGGACAATTAGAAATACGCATTTCAAGACCTTAAATTATTCTATTGTGAATAGTAGGAGAGATAAAGGATGAAAGTTTCATCTGCTTTGGAGCGCCTTTCTTTTTCATATCTTAAATTGCAGATGAAAAAACCAACACTACAGATGTGTACCTGGCCTGAAGTACGACGGGAAAGATTTTACAACTGAAAACCAAATGAGTACAAGTTTATTCTGTTAGATATCACGTCAAAGGAGTGAATTCTATCTTGTAGAAGCAAGAGTGCACTCATGAAAAAGTTTACTTTCAACACGTTTTCACCAAATGGATTCCCAAATGCTACCTTAGTATCAATAAATGCGTGACACAGGTGGGAGTGATGTCCATTTTAGAGTAAGTTGTACAGTAAACGATGATTACTTTTCGTCTTCTAGAATTCTCGTAAATTACGGGTATGAATTAGTTTGTAACTCAAATGTTTGAGTATGAAAAAGGCACACAGGCATCATCCTCCTCTCTTAAACACGTGGAGAGAGAGCATTACACTCTACAAAAGTTCTGAGTAAAATAGCATGAGAAACTGAGCTGCAGAAAAGCGGGAGAAAGCAAGTGAGTACTCAATCTCTTCCTACGCCTTGATGAAAAATGTTGGAAAATGAGAAACGCTAGTCTTCCTAGCACAATGCAAATTCTAGCTGCCTAAAATCAGACAGAAATTAAGGGCTTAGTCCCCGTATTAGGTACAGGTAACAATGCAATGCAAGCAATGCAAAAATAAAAAGACAGGAGAGCGCTGCATAGCCCGTACCTTTATTTTGACTGCCAATTCCTGTGCAGACTGAGATTACTTCTTTCAAATTAAACAACTCTTCTCTACTGGGAATGTTTTGCTCGGTAAACTGTTCTGATAGGTCACCGCTTTTGTAGTTTTCTGTTTTAACAATTCTGGTGGTTTGCCGCCGTAAATGTTAGAACTTTTTGTAATGTGAGATTTTTTTTTTTTTTTTTTCAACTTGAACACATTTGGATAATCGTGCCAGGAATCTCATGAAGACCCAAACTGGACAGACCAAAGACACATCACTTCCTTTTCTCTAACTGAGTGAATATGCTGACCGTGAACAAACTGCATTCAAGTAATCTATTAACTTGACAGAAATACTAATATTTTTTGAGGGAGACTTCCAAACCAGAATAACTTTGATGATTCTGTCTCTGTTCTTATCAGATGAAAAGAGTACGTACTTCTCTGAGAGATGCATATCAATTTGATCTTTCTTCCCTGGTAATCACACAGAATTACAATTTACACCATCCACAAAAATGTAAATAGTGGAAGGCTTTGCTGCTTGCAAAAGCAAGGGTCTGCAGTTTGACATTTTATTCCAGCTTAACTCGAAAAGCTCCTGGACTACGACTTAGCAACACTCACTTTTAAAGGCTCAATATCTGGGACTTCCTACAATAGAAACTATAGAGTAGAGACAGGCTGTTAACAGACTTCTAGAGTGAAACAAGTTGTGACCTTGACTTACAGAAATGAGGAAAGGTGGATGACTAAATGACTTATTTTGGATGTCAGGCTGGTACAGAAAACCAGAACTAACACTTACAGAACCTGGTGCTAGTTGTGACGGTGAAAGCAATTATTGGTGTCAGCTGAGAGATGAAAATAAAGGACACCATAAATGAAGAAATACATTAGATTTGAATACTAAACCACTGTTAATTTATTAAATTGATCGGAATGGTGAGATTTTTGCCTTTCAAAAAAATCCCATAGTAATAGCAATTCGCCCTTTAAGGAGAAGAAAGGACTGTCACTTACCACAATGATCACTCTTGTTAGAGATACTATTTGTTATAGTAGCTTTGTCTAAAATGTCTTCTTAATAGGGACTGACTGATCCATAAAGATACCCGAACCATGTTAGTTCCTCTCTTTTGCTACTAAATTGTTCATTGTGGACCTCATATTCATTATAGGAGATGTAATTTTTATAGAAAACTTCCCTATCGAGGATGTTAACGTCATCACAGGAAGCTGTTCTGGTTGCCATGTGGTTTAGTATTTTTATGTTTTACGAATTCCAAGTATTTGCTACCACAAACGTTGCAATTACTTTATGTATTTTCTGATCTTTTTTTTCAGCTTGAACACATTCGGATAATCCTGTCATGAGTCTGATTTAAGTAGCCTATCAAATCTCACTAAAATCCTTGTTGTGCCCAGTTTATATGCCAATAATGTGTCTATGGATCGTATTTGCAATGGTTCGTTAAGTACGTGTCTGGTTACTTACGTCGTATGTGCTGCTGTTAATTTACTTCTGCTTCTTTTTCATCTACCACTGTTTTAAATGGATAGAAGACAAAATTAAAAACATGCCAACTTGGACGCAAAACACATTCCGGTTGGTATCCAGGTTTTCGTGAGCTCACCACAGGAACGCCACATAAGGTGACGCGTATTTTAAGAGGAACTGAGAGCAACAGTGCTCTGCCTAACACTGGGGTACTGCGGCAGATGACGGGAAGTAAGAGCTAATCTAAGAGCCAAAGTGCTGACTGTCACCACTGGGTTGTAAATGGATTCTGGTAAAGACTTCAATACTCCAAGTATAAAACAGAGGTGTAGCACGGACACCAGAGCATCACTTCATGCCAGAATACCTTTCCACTAGCTTGCCAGAGACTTGCTGCCCGAGGAAGGTAGTTAAGACTTTAAGGCAACTGCAGATTTGTCGCAGCAGCCGTGACAGTCGTATACATACACGAAACTTCAAGGAAATATGTGTGCGCAGCTGGGGGTAAAGATAACCAAAGTAACAGCTGTAAGCACTAAAATACCTGTCTGGTCAATCCCTGACCCCAAAAAAGAGAAAAGTATCTTCACCTGTGAGCATGCCTGACAAACCAGGAGCCACCTGTGGTTGACAGAAGAGTGACGACACATTGATAAATAAGGGAGAAAAGATGAAGATTGCAACACCGTCTGTTTCTCCAGTTGCCTTTCGAATGTCAAGCATGCTTTTTTTGGTGGGTTTTGCTGCTTTTTAAACAATTTGGCAACACGCAAAACCATCACCAAGGAACAGATAAAAGCTTTGTTTGTGTGAAAATTCAACACTGCAGCTTCCTTCTGAATGAAGACGAGTATTACAGGTTTGGTTTTTTTTTTAAATCTGTGAGACTCTAGAAACAGTAAGTTATCATTACACGAGCAATTCAATTAAAGTAATCTTTTGAGATTTAATAACTATTTTCTGTAATGATCATAACAGTGAGAGAGGAAGATACAAAGCGTTCAGCTTTACTGCAATATTTTACACTCTGTTTCACTCTGCTGCCCCACTAATTTATAAGCTATATGTTCAAAATTGAAAAAAGAAGCAAACTCAATTATAAACTATGCAGCACAAGGGATGTTCTGTTTTATATTTACTCTGCTCTAATTCCAAATATAGAAAATGGGCTTTATATTCTTAAACATACCTCACTAATCATTCAGGGCTAGAAAATGCTCTTCTGGGTAAAGACATAGAATAGATTTAGTCCTGTATTTTAAGTATAGCTCTGTGTGGAAGCAGCTCCAAGATCAGCAACCCAAGAAGGCAGCCTGAAAAGAGTCCACGCATGAAAATCATCCTCTGCAAGTCCCTAATATACAGGTACAGAGTCTTTACTACAGCCAAGGGTGGACTCTGGGCTGGCAGAGTCCTGTCTCATTCTCCAGAAGGAAAGATGTATATATTCACCTTGTCTGTGACTGTCTAAAGTTAGTGGCCAGTGCATGGTTCATCTAGTCCAGAGCCAACCATCTTCTGCAAGTTTGGGAGGTATTTGTCCTCACAACTAGATATTTGGCAATAGAATGCCTACACACTTCGTACAGAAAATTAATTTACAACCTCGCTACCATTCTGAGCTTCCTATGAAGCACTGCTACCTGGTATTTTGCCCTTCCCCTCCCTCCTGCTGTGCCCTTCTCTCCTCATCCTCTTAATTTACCTGTATCGCCTTACCCTCTTTCTCTACTCTTTCATTCTTCAGCCTTCACTTTCCCTCATTCCCTTGTCCAGAATCTTCCTCCATATCCTCCATCAGTACTTCTGATATGTCTGCCCAGGTGTCAGACGGTGCTGTTTAGCTGACCGACCAATTGTGCTAAATGGCCATCCCAACCAGACCAATCCACGTACCCACCCTCATAGGACACGCAGGATCCATCCTAGGCACTGTTGGAAGCAAATGAAGCTGTACCACAGGACAAGAGCATCGTACAGGTTATCAGTCACCTTTGAGGTAGTCTCCTCTTACTTTTGAAAAATGCCACAATAGCGGCTAGACAGAGTCTGTGCCAGAAACCGCATCTCCCATCCCCGGAAGGGTTTCTCATTGTTGCAGGGAAGGCTGCTGCAAAGAATTGAGAATTCAGTCAGACAGGGAAAAACCTCAAAAGGTTTGAATTTGGTAAAATATTTCAAAGCCAGTTCCTGCGTACTGGTCTGTGCAGCTGTGAGCAGGAGTAGAGGGTACAGATGCATGTATGATGCACTCATCAACTGCCTTCGGAGAGCAGTAATACCAGGCAGTTCTGGGAGGGATTATCAGTAAAAGCCTTTGAAGTGAACCCTACTGCCAGGAGCTTGCTTAAGTGACTCACTCACACTCTCAACGTCAAAAAAAAAGGATAGATTAGAATTAGATGTAGATTCAAGAAATTACAACAATGAATTTTGAATGCCTGCCACACAAGGAATAACTGTAACTCAGAGAGGAGACAACAGAAAAGAAACATGAAATAAGGACCGCTCACTGTCTTTCCTGCTAGAAAAAATGGGAGGCGTGAAACAAGTTAACATGGGCTAGGTTCAAAACAAAAATAAGCTGTTTCATCAGCCAGTATGTATTACACAGCGGAACTCAGTTTTAGAAGTCAGCAGAGATTCAAAAAGCAATTAGACAAACCAAGGGAATCGTCATCTAGGAAAGTGTGTTGAACACAATGGCATCTGCTTTGATAAGAGAATATTCTATGAGCATCACTACTTGCTTGCCTTGTCCTTATAGTCTTCCCTAAGCTTTCTGAACAGCTAGCAGTTATTGCAAGAAACAGAATGTCCTAGAAGGCCACTGATCCCACGTGCTGTTCTCATCCTTTGAAATTCAATGAAATCAACTCATGATGTTTTACACACTTGAGAGTAATGACCTTCTTATATAGCAAAACAAGTGCCCCGAGCAGTTAATAACTCTTTCTTGCCTCCCTACGTCACATTTTCTGAATGGACGTTTTGGAGCACAGAGATACCCTATGTGCACATAACCCAGCCCGGCAGCTGACAAGAGCGGGTGTATAATACAAAATCAGGGTTGGGTTGGCGTCTTTATGAGACTGCTGATTGACTTTTCACTTCGGAGCTACGGTGGTGCACATTTTGCGAAGAAGTGATATTCAAGACTCCTTGTGTGTACTCCCAACAGAAGAATGATCTGCAAAGATACAAAAATAATAATCCTACCACCCAGAAGACTGCAAGAGTATCAAAGAACTCAGGAGGCAACCTTTTATCGCTAGGAAAAGGATATCATCTCCTATCACTAGGAAATAAATCTAATAGAATCCATATGATTTCTGTATCATTCCCAGAACAAAAACCAAACCAAAGAGCAGCAAGGAAATCAGCAAGGTTTGCAAATCCAGCTAAAGTCGTCTTTTCCCCTAGAAAATTCTTCAAACAGGTTGGTAAACAGCAAACAGCCCTTTTGAAGGATTTCAAAGGCCTTCCTCTCAAATGGGAGGGGCTCGCAATCTCCCAAAAGTAGGTTTACTGCTATCGTACAGGCTTTTCTTCACTTCTAAGAGTGAAAAATCCAGCCTATAGGCTATGTAGAAATCAAAAGGGCACTGAAAACCACAGGAAGCGACCCCTGCTAATTGAAAACAAGACATTGCATTTTGCCTCCTCAAATCAAGGGCCCAGAAATCTTGCTTTTGTGCTTGAGTGTTGATTTCTTTCAGAAGTTTCCCAAGTCACTCAGCCGGTTTTGTAAGCATACGTACAGTCCTCACAGACTCATGTGCCACATCGTGACAGCAGACGAAAGAACAAAAATGAACAGGAAAGCAATGCAAACAAAGGCTCTAGTACTAAATCTCAGATGCGTGCTATTTATCTTCATCAAGTTTGTCAAATCCAGGTTCTGACACTCCTACATAGGTACAGAATATGAAACAGTGCTCCTAATAACGGCAATGCAAGCAAACGTGGCCAGGTGCGAGGTTTTGGGTCCCCACAATAATTATTGTGCCACCGAGAATATCAGTGTCTCTAAAGGATCAGACCTTCCATCTTTTTAGCATTCTTTAATGATTCACCTAAATAATGTATTTTGTCATTTAATATTTCATTTACTTTTGTGATCCAAGTTACATAATGCATACATCACGTTACACAGCCTGCTGATTCTTCATTGACTTATGTACATATTTCTCCAGTCAAGTTGTTATGCGTATGATAGATCAATTTGCATATTTTAATAATCAGGATGCATAATTTACTGCTTTGTTTTGCATATTTTAGTAGCAAAGACCTGTGCTTTGTTGATCCATTTCTTCTTTTAGAGTTTCAACTAACTGCACCTTCCACGATGAGTTACTGTATACACATTAACTGTTAACAATTTACAAAGCTTTATTTAACGGAACGCGTATTTCAGGAGCTGGATGTCTCTTATGTGCTTGCTGAGCTGCGTACCTCACCAGCTGAACACACTCCATAACTGGAGATCATCACGAAGTTTCCCTTACTTTATTGCACAAATGCATACTCCAGATTAAATTACATGTGGCTCTGGTGAAGACACACATTTTATGTCAGAAGCCAGCTGAAAATTTAAATGCTATCTCATAAATTCATAGGATCACAAAATAGTTCTAGTTACTGCAGTTTCATTTAGCTTATTAGAAATGGATTCTACCATCCATAAACTTATAAAAATCAATATACATTTAACTTTTAGGCGGTTTTTTTCTTTTTTTAATATACGGATGAGCATTTATCTTTTAAGTTCCAGTGGTGAATATACTTTTCTCTCAGAGAACACGAGAAGCACACTAACACGGTGACAGCAGCTAGCAAAACTTCACTTTCTTGTGGCGTACGTCTGTAAATCTGCTCTCTCACACAGACACCTTTCACCTTTATGTAACAAACTAATACCTTTCTCCAGAACATGAAAAACAAAAAATCTAAAGTCTGAATGTCTTAACACCCACTACTCACCGGAAAGAACAATGCTTCTGGTTGCGATCCAGCCTCTTCCCAGGACAACTTACGTCTTCTAATTGTTAAGTGAAGTTTGAAGAGTCACTGCAATAGAAATCAGAGTTGAAAAATACTTGGCTTAAGTAAACTAATTTTGCATAGAACAGTGCACATTTTATTTACCAATGTTTAGATCAATAAAGCTCTGTGTGCTTTCAAAACTTATAAAGTACACCTTCTTCCCTAAGAAATAAACTGTTGTGCCTCGATAGCCAAGACAGAATATGCTGAACTTCGTGACAAGCGAATATTTAATGCTATTATTTTTGAAAAGTCGTCCCATCTGTTTCAAATACAAAAGCAGGTGTAATTGAGAGAAGAAGTCTTGGGTCCAAAAAACATTTTCTCAGCATGACTTCTTTAAAGGAGATTTCAAATGAGCCAATCAACAGGTTGCAGCCCCAGCAGTGGCACTTTAAAATTTATGAATTGTTTATTCATTTGGCTAAAATGCTGATCCTTATTACACAGTGTCTAAGGGATACTTGCTAAACTGTTTCATATACGTGGTGGAAAAACACATTTCTTAGCACAAACAGAAATGATCTAATAGGAACAAGCATGAGTGCACGCACACAGTAAAACCAACAGCTAGTTAATGGTATTTTCCATGGCCCTCTCAAACGGTCACTTGGAAAAGAAAGATTCACCGCTAGGCAAGGCGGCAGTGAATGCAACTCTTCAATGTGTGACAAGCCTCCTTAGTATACCTGGATCTAATAAATAATTTTAGAGAAAACAGCAGGTTCCATCCCTCAAGAGGTATCAGCAAAGCCTGGATTAGTATTTCTTGAGATCAGAGAAAATGATCTGATTGACTTCCGTAACACATCCTGAAGTGCCTCTGTTTTTCTTTTCACGTTCTGAATGGAGAGCCCGGAAGCCTCCCTGCTCATACCTTAATGCTGGGTCCAGACAACATTTAATGAGGACGGTACCTCTTTTCTTCTTGTGCAAGTATAATACCCCGTACGATAGCATAATTTAAAAAGAACGCAAATTGAAAAGTAACTCCTTGACTATCCTGCCACGTTCCTCAATATTGCATGCACTCTCATGATCCAAATCATCCTTGCTCCAGCTAAATCCTTCCTTTGGTCAAAACTCCTGCAAGCGGCTGCAGCTGGTTTGTGCTTTTGGCAGGCGACACAATTTCAGAACTCTCAGCACAAACCATTTAGTGTATTTTCAGTCTGAACTGAACTTGGCTATGACAGTCATACGGGCTTATTCGTATATTGTTCATAAGAATTGAACTGGCCTTTGGTAAATTTGTCAGGCCAAAATCCATTAAAAAAAAAAAAAGAGGAGTAGACTGGTATAAAACGTGTAAATATCTTCACAACACAGTTCTAGTTTACTAAATTCATCCCATTATCCTTTAGACAAAATTGATTACTGTCCTTTACTTCTTTGCAATCACCCTTGTGAGCATCAGTATTTTCAAAACTGCTGAATTTTTAGGAAGTTTTTCCCCTCCAAATCCCCAAAACTGTGGAATATAAGAAAATAACTGTTCTGACAGGAGCAAAATCACAGCACATGATTACCCAAATAAAGGGATTTCTGTTTGCTTGTTTGTTTTAACCAAAACTACCTATTACAATACAAGGAAAACAGGAGCTCAAAAAAGCGCATCAATGAACAGAAGACAACCAGGAACTCTTTCCAATTTCCAAGCATCTAAGATTCAGTCAGGTATTATAGCTGCAGTAGTCCAAAAGGTGCACAGCCTGGGACAGGTGAACAGGGGCCAGCATCTAGCCCCACTTCAGCCTATGCTACTAGTTCTTTAATGGTCTGTATTTCCAAAACTGTTAAGCAAATAGGGGTAGTAATGCACAGTGGTGTTCATCTTCATAATTAAGCTTAAGTAGGTCTGAAAAATTTCTTGCCGTGTAAACCACCTGTGGCTCAGAGCAGACCGTCCACGCGACGCTGAACATGCCACACGTTATCTATCAACCACATTCACTATTCGACTGAATCTTAACTGCTTTAAGTGTACTCATTACTCGCTATAGCAAACAAATATAAGTTTACAGGTAAAATGAACTCTGAGAGGCAGGTCAGGGATTGTGCTCTTATCTTTGATTACCATGTATTATTATCCATTATTACCCTACCAAACAGCTATGGCCCAGTGAGGCTCCAGAAGACAAAACTCCAATAACCCGCACTGACATGCATCACAAATTTAAAAAGAAAAAAAAAAGTTAACCTGTTTAAAGAATATCAATATTCTTGTGATTATGTCTTCAAAATCTATGCAATCTTTATTCCCCACTTCTTTTATGCTATTAACACAAGCTTTAAGTAAAGAACGACAACTCCTTGTGCCAACGTCAAAATGACCCAGGCAAAGATTGGGTAGATGACATCACAATTCCCATCTTTTTTGTGTTATTTTTAATTGGGTGATGCTCAGATGATACATGAAGCTGAAGTGCCAGCCTTTTATTAATCTGGCATATATATATATACTTCTCTAAAGTATTTGTCTGCACATTGAGAGGGCTATTGAGTCTCTTCGACAGCCCACCACAGGGGAGAAAGAGAGAAAGCGTTCCATCAAGAATAACGTTCATGCTCTTAAAGCACACCCCAAGCCAATAAAGAAGGAGGAGTGCGAGGAAGAGGACATAAGCCTAACAAGCTTTCCAGAAAGAAGAAATGCGATGAAGATATATTAAATGTAAATGGAATTCCATTTTTAGCATGTGGTCAGTGATGTATGAGCTCAGAACTGAACTCATACTGCGTGAAAAATAGGAATGGCTGGAAATCAGCTGTGCTGCCAAATGGAAAATCTCGGAAGAAAGCACCACTATTGCTCAGCTCAGCAGATCTACATAAGGACGAAAACGTCTCTTCTTTTAGCAACTTGCGTCTATTTTGCTCAGCCTGGCAGTACGCATCAAGTATTTCAACCTGAGTGCCAAAATCACTTGAAATAGAAAGCGTGGATCCTAAAACTACGAAAGGAAATGGGAAGGCTAAGGTCAAACTAGGCGCCCAATACATTTAAATAAATCAAATCACCATCCAGACATAAGAGTGTGCTAAGAGGTTAAATGTATATTTTTAGTATCTCAAATAGAACGGGCTTGATTTTAAGAAAGCAGTAAGGATAACATATCTCGGTTGGAAAATTATAACCTAGACGTTGACCTTTAAGTACTCAGCCTGAAAACTTCACGTGTGCATGTTTATCCTAATCTTTGTTTTAAATGGGCTGCAATCAGTTCGTAACCTTTTTTTGTCACAAATTAAGATTATTTTAAACATTTATTTAAAAGGATATGTATAATTCTTTACAAAAATACATAGCGTTGTGTTCCTTATTACCATTTCTCATTTTACTCTACGAAAGCTAATTATAATACCAGGTTTTCTCCTTTCTTTAAAGGTTACAAAACACAATGTCTAATAAATCCTCCTGGCTGTTCATATTTGACTATATCTACATTTATCCCTCTTTCAATACTAAGCTTGAAAGGTTCAAAACAGGAATCTCCCTCAAAAGTCAATTTTAAACTGAATTGCTGTCTTGGTTTTTCGACCCCGTGCAAAACCATCAACTTCACTTCTCTTCAGAAGCCCAAGTTAAGAATTGACTTTATCTCCTTTAGAAAAATACTTTATTTCAATACCATTTATTTTTCTGGTTGAAGACAGAGCTCTCAAATGAGGTTCACTATTCCAGGCCACGGGAAGTTCCTGTGCAACATCCTGCACGCTCACCTGTAGCAGACTGGATGCAAAACATGCTTTTCCATTTTAAGTAAAAGAATGTAAAGTGTGTTTACATTTAATCGCATAAATAGCATGAAGCATTACCTCCCCAAGATTCTCCTAGAATCCAGTCTCTAAATGAAGCTTTATGTCCTCTGTGCTGCCCTGTCATAGGCCATAATGTCCTATTTTATCACCATAATGTTCAATTACATCATGACTTTTAATAGAGGGTGTCGAGAAGTGACATTGCCCTTGAATAAGTATGAGTTCAGAGTTTATTTTAGCACCTTCGAAACAGAGAAGCTACCAAAAAACTTAGATGATGTAGGATATATGTCCCTATGCCGTTCTCCCACAGGAAGAGGATCATCACTTCCAGGCTCTGGCAGTAATCAGTAACTAAGTGGATGCTTAGTATGCAGAAGCCCTAAAGATGAGCTAAAAGGCAGCAATGGCAGCTGATCTGCACGTCAAAGTGCACGTGAGATGAAAATTTCCTTGTATTTACTAGACCTTTACAGAGCTAGTTTTCATCTGACATGGTTTTCAAATTAAGAGATCAGTTTCTCTGTTAAAAATACCTCAGAGAAATTAGGTGATACCTTAAAATCATTTTTAAAAGGAGAAGAAATAAGGAACTCAATTTTCAAAATTTTAAAAATGAAAATAATTGAGAAATCAGAATCCCAATTTCTGAATGTACTTACATGACTTTTTACAATTATTTTGTAATACATACAGAAACGAGCCTCCAAATATATAAATTAGCTGGTATGCAAGTGAAGCCCAGCAGCTTATCATCCACTTTTGCTCAAAACTGCATAGAGGAAATCCTTGAGAATCACCAACAAGATCAGATTTTTGGCAGACATCACAGAAGCAAAATTAATTCACACTTTTTGTGTGTTAAATTTCCGACCTCCAGCTAGTACAGACCTTACCTTTTATTGGAAGGATACTTATCATATTACACATAGCGCACGTAGGAACTATGGGACAGTTGTGCACTTCTTACGACTTGGGTTAGTATTAATCTGTTTCCATGAACACCAAAAGCATGCCGGTCACTATTAATGCCCATCTGTTACAGGAAATTAACTTCAAAGTGGACTGTAGACAATATACAAAACATGCTATGTAAATATAATAAAAGAATGGGCAAAAGGGTGCTTCTAGCTGAGCCCTCTCTGAATACCTACCAAAGTCTGTTTCCATTACGCTCATTTTATATGCTAAGGCACGACGCAAACAAAAAGCCTTATTGGAGGGCATCTATTTTAACATTTTTAAAGGGCTTTGGTACCTTTTGAGACCACCATTTTTGCTAACTGCACAGACTCAGAGCCCATTTTTCAGTTATAAACGGTGCTTTCAGTGTCATAAAAATGACTCATGCTAGAGTCACCTGAAATAATACAAACGAATGTTGCGCACCAACACAATGAATACTGGAAGAAATGTTTATTTCTGAATTCTTATACTGCTGGGCAAAAGAAAAATCTTAATTCCTGTAAGAAAGCAGAAAGTTTAGCATTTACAACATTGTTAAACTGCTTGGCATGCATTGCTTGATGGAGAGAAAGTAGAAGCCAAACTTGACGAAAGTACGTAAAAACTGAGGAATGTTCAGAAGAACAAAATAGGGAGTAAGGGATGTATTTGGTTACACACAGAATAATTTAGAATTTAATGTTTGGTTCTGCAAATAATTTAGTAAGTTATTCGATGAGCAACTTTAATCCCAGGTCAGGTCATTCCATCAAATTCTGTTAAAGTACAAAGGTAAATAAAAAGGTTGAAATGTAAGTAAGTACTCTAAAACAAAGTATTACCTTCAATGCACAATGTGGTAGACAGCAGAGGTGCAGTCAGAGCAAGAAAAATCTGAAATAGTTGAAGTTCAAATTTATTTAGAAATCATCCTTCAGTTTACCGCTGTATAAATCAAATTCTTTATGTGTAAATTATAACATTAGAAATAATCTCGGCCCAGTCGGAACACACTACATCAGGAAATTAGACATATCAGTAATTTATACAAAATCATAGTTTGTCGTGCATTTCATTTGACAGATTTAATATCTGTGGCTTCTCAGTTTTCCTTTTTGTCTCCCTTTATATAATTTTGTAGTCGTTTTCCCAGTTCACTTCCCTGATCAGTGGCCCATCCCTGCTTTCCTCTCTTCAATAATTAAATTCCCGCCTTTGTGACTGAAGCACGACTATGTCTCTCATTAGAAGGAGTCTATTTTTTTAACTTTGCTCCTCTAACAGATTCATGAAATGCCTTTTGAAATTTTTAAAGACAACACACACTTGAAGAACAGATTAAAAGCAGAAGAAAATGAACAGTAATGAGCTCATTTTCAGGGAAAAGGACTCATTAGTACGCAGTCTTTTTGATTTCTGTCAAAAAAAAAAAATGGTCCTGGGAGCAGCTCCTTCTGCTGCCTTCAGGAAATGTCCTGTTATGGGGCTGGAGGGTGCGAAGATGGGGGGGGAGGAAGAGTCTATAATAAGGGGTTTTTTTTTAATGAAAGATCATTTTATTGCTGAAAAGCCAATTTAGAGGTGAATTACGGGAAGCAGTTCTACTAGTGTTTTCAGTTTTCTTTTTTCTATCGTGTTTTCAGAATGCCCTTAGAAGACTGGTGTGGTAAGTGGTTTCATCACCACCTGGGCCAGGGCGAGGGGAAGGAGATGAAGCTAATGTTTCTATTCTGCATCTGGAAAAGTCATGATCTCACAAAAATGTCATTAGTGTGTTACTACAGATTAGCCAAATGTCGTAGCTAAATTCCTTATCTCAGATGCAAGTGCAAGAGTCTCAAGGGCCTGTCTGAAGTACATTGATTTTGAGTGGCTCCTTTTTTTTTCATTTAGATGAGGAATTATATCTCGGATTAAGAAAGCTTTCCAGTGAAAGCTGTTTCAAGACATACGTTTTTACAAATTGACAATAAAGAAGAAGAAAAAGGAAGCAAACGGTTTCGGTGAAGCATTTTTCAGCCACAATTCCTTCATGGGGAAATATGTCCAAGCAAGTGTAGTCTGAAGTGTGCTGCCTAGACCTTGCATTGAAGAACATTCAGCTGTCTCTTAGGTTATCTCTGAAGACATGTATAATCTACAGTCGCAACATTTTTAAGACAGAGAAATGTGTTAAATCTTATTTCCCACATATTTACGTTGGTGAAAATCAGGAATTACCTCACTTATGGCAAAAAAAGAAAAAAAAGGGGGTTGGAAATATCTTTAATCAAATACCAGTTTTCATACCATAATCCCATTCTCTCATAAAGATTAGAAACAATAACAATGTAACATTTTTCTCCCCTACAAATAAATGAGTAAGAATGATATCCTAGAAACAAATTGTAAGCCAAATGTCTTTCATCTGTATGGAAAATTTATTACTGACTTCAGTGGATTTGGAATCAAGTTCAGGTACAAGAAGAAGTTGGTATTGCAAAGACCGGAGTACAGAGGCATGAGATGAAGAAAAGATTATTCTCAAGCATCTGAAAAAACACCAAACTTCCCTCTCAACTGTGCCTACACAACCTCTATTAGACTGTTCAAACTACTGCAAAATTAGTTCACCACTTCTAAAAGAGCTACTTAACACTGCTGAACAAAAATCAGATACCAAGAACAATAATGCTGACAAATGCACACCACCATCTCATCTACCTAGGAGCGTATCTAAAACGCGCTACTTGGCATTCACGTAGCCTGTCCTCTTCAGCATCTTAAATAATTATTGGATTTGTCTCTTTTGTCTTCTATTAGCCAACCTCAGCGCCCTAAGAGGCATAGTGAAGATCAATTACCTTGAGTTTATTCTTGCTTATAATCATGTATTTTACTGTTTATTCATGATTACACACTATTTAAAAATACCATTGGATATGTGTTCTGCATCGGTATGCGACAAATAAAAAGGTGCCATTTGTATTTGCTGGGAACGCAAGTAGCAGAGTTTCCAAAAACAGCTCTGTTAGGCCCCACAAACAAAGTCCTATCTTACAAAATCTGGTATTTTATATTAACTTTGCTCTCAGTATTTAACCATACGACTAAATAATTTATGAAAATCCATAAAATAGAAAATTAATGTAAAGGTCACTAGGCTATCAGAAGAAAAAGTGACCTTTGATGCTGGAAATCTCTGGAGATTTCTCCAACTCTGCATAGATACATTATGCAGTGCTTTACTCAAGACATTTTAATACTAAGCGTGTTTTTTTTTAAAAAATAAAGGACGCATGAATATACTTGTCCATATCTACCCTTTATATCCATTGTAAGAGTACTGAAGTGAAAGACACTGATGAACAGGACTACATATAATTTTCCAAAACAAAAAATAATTACAAATAAGAAGTTTAGTATTTTATTAAATATACTGAATACTGTTCTATCATTTTATCAGTCTCCAGCAGAAAGCTTACTTCAAAAGTGGAAACAGGATTTTCAGGCTTTTGCCCCAACCACAACATCCTCAAGATTAAAAAGAAGGAAGAATTGGATTTTATCATATATCATATGAAATACACAGTTTGTTCGCTTGCTAAACACTTTGTCTTCCTCACTCTCATTCAAAGTAAAAAGTAACATTTAGTGTAAACCAAAAAGCTTTTCTCTTTTTTTTTTTTTTAAAGTAAGAACCCAGACCTGGAGTAACAGCACCTGTTGGTCAGTTTAGGTCAGTGTTCTTTTACACACCAGTTTATTTTCAGCAGCTTCTCATGCTTAATCAAGCAGCTGAGAAAGAATACGCCCCTTTGTTTCTCCACTGCCCCCATTTTAGAAGACAAAATGCCAACGAAAACCTCCAACTATATAACTAGGGATATATAAATAGTTCTGTATTTTTGTCTCAAATCACAATTTTGCAGGAATCCTTTATGATTCTATGAGCAGCTCAGTATAGCAAATTCTGTAACGTGTCTTTTTACATTGTGCTCACGGCAGAAGTATTTGAAGAACTTTCAAAAGACATTTCCAGTTTTGACACATTACAGAAACAGGCATTGCATATTAACATACTTTTATTGACAGTGATATCACAGCAATCAAAATAGGCCTTATGAAATGCTAAGATGAAAGAACTAACTTGGGTTATCAGCTTAGTTCTCAAGAGCCAGCACTTTGGCTTTTTCCTTACGATTTTCAAAGTGTGAATGACCTTGTTAAAGGACAACATGAAAACGGCAAATGAAGCTGCTGGAATAAAAAAAACTACTGCCAGTGCACCTTACAGNACAGTATCAGTACTGTTTCCTTAAAAATACAGGTAAGTCCTCCTCATCTCCTACCTCATTCATTCCAAGTCAGAAAAAGCAGAGTTCAGCGCTTCAGTCAAGATGAGTAGTATCAAACACGTAAATTACTTCCTCCAGGAAAGGAGAGAATTACAGTAGTAGCTTACCCTTACTGGTGAGAAATGGGATAGCAGCTACCAAAGAGAGGACCTCATAATCCAGAAAGCGAACCAAAGCAACAGTACTCCACAGTGAGATGGGCGGAAAATAGGTAAGATAAGAACAGTGGGTTTCAGCTTCTCAATTTGCAAACTCCCTGCACGTATTCCGGAAGTGTGGCTCCCTCTATGACAAACTGAAGCACGTGAAACCCCTTGGGCTTTTCTAGTTATCTTTTCTTGCTTCTCAGCAATGCTCCTAGAATTGAAAGCTACTTGAATAATAACCAAGCAGATTTAGTCAAAACTTCTTTGACTTTCAATAGTTATATGGAGTTTAGAAAACAAAACAAGAACGAAAGGAAGTACGAGGCAGCTAAATGTTCTTGGGAAGAAAGAACAGTTAAAAATATTTGTTCACTTAGAAACATTCAAGTGACTTATTTGTGAAGTAAATAAAAGAACTAACNGTATTTGAAGAACTTTCAAAAGACATTTCCAGTTTTGACACATTACAGAAACAGGCATTGCATATTAACATACTTTTATTGACAGTGATATCACAGCAATCAAAATAGGCCTTATGAAATGCTAAGATGAAAGAACTAACTTGGGTTATCAGCTTAGTTCTCAAGAGCCAGCACTTTGGCTTTTTCCTTACGATTTTCAAAGTGTGAATGACCTTGTTAAAGGACAACATGAAAACGGCAAATGAAGCTGCTGGAATAAAAAAAACTACTGCCAGTGCACCTTACAGGACCACGGAGTTCTGACCTAATCTTTAATCTTTTACACAAAATGAACCTGATCTTCAACTTGCCTCCATGAATAATTCACGCATTTTCCAATGCTTTACATGGAAAGAAAGTTTTCTTTTAGAAATTATTCCACTGTGTAAAAATCGGTGAACTCAACAATAATCAAGTACTTTCAAAACGCCATACAAAACTTCCTTTAACCAACACGTTAGGTCAATCTGTCCATGTCAGAACTACATCAATATAGTTAGCATCTCGGTACATCTCTGACTGTTATTTCCTGACCGATGTTTCAGGTTAAAATAAAACTCATTCAACCAAAGCTGTGACAACAGGAATAACCAGCCTCAGGGTCATGGAAACTATCCGTTAGATTGCCGACCGCTTTCACTATGCATTTCTGCTGCACTGTACCACTGAGTCTTGCTTGGTACTGAACATACGACAAGATCCATTTCTTTTGCTCTGAATGCTCTCTTCCTGTCCATCTTTTCTCAAGTCTCTGCCATTTTTCCTGGTTGCTTGGTGCAGTCAATTTTACCGAGCCCACATACAACCGGTTACATTAACATTGCTTGTGCTAAGCTCATTAAATTGTTTTTTTCCTCTAAAACTGGTAAACAAGAAACCTGTGAAAACCTTAGCTTGGTTGTAACAACGGTTGTTGCGCTACCACAGGTTTCAGGAAGATGAAGTAAGTTGGGGGGGGGGTTTAATGTACAATCTCTTTGGTCACGGGCTACTGAGGAAGTACCTTTCAGCTCACTTTTTCTGCTGTTCACTCCAGCTCTGAGGGAAAATACAGAAGACACTGGTAAACTCCCATAAGTAGGATCGGAATTTAATTCATAGTGTATGGATTGTATATAGAATTACTGAGAGAAGCTGTCAGCATTATGATATGTGATGCCCCATTCAGTACTCGCTCATTTTATTACGCTGCCTGTGATACTTCCTTTGAAGCCAGTGAATTGAGGAGCAGAGAGAAGACAGTAGGTAGGCAATTATCCTGTCAAGAGCTGATAAGAGTTTATTTGGCCTTACTCTGAGCCTGAATACTTTCTAGAAATACAAAATAGATGGATGGTGGAAAGATAAAGGAAGTGCCATTGGTACAGAGTGCCCAGTTCAGATTCAGACAACTCTCCTTCCGCATCATTTTCTTGGGCCTAGAGTTCCCTATCGGCTGACGTCTCTGACTTCAGAGCCATCTAGCCAACGTAATGACGGCAGAATTCAGGCATCTAAACATGACTGGTGGAATTTTGAAGATTGTATTGTGGATATAATATCAGTCAAACATTTAAATTCCTGTCTCATTTTAAGATATGACTACACACGAGCGGGATTCATTTCTTCCATTGACTTCAGTAGCATGAAGTACACCTTGAATAATGACCTGAAGCTTTAATGGAAAAATTAGCTGAGTGAATTCCTGGACAATAATGAAAAAAATCCCAATAGATTTCCATGAGGACAAAACCTTTTTTGAATGCAAACCAAACAAAAGATCTGTGGCACAGGACCCCAACAGATCTTTTCCTCACAACTCTCATCAGCCATGAACCCACCCACCTACATAACTCCGAGATCGTTCTTTTCCTGTTCCCGTAAGCTCACGACCATACTGTAAAGTCCATATTCACGGCAAGTTTAATTTTGGATGTCTCTCCCATCTACACAGATTCTTCTCTAAGGAAATGAACACCTCCTTTGCGGGGCAGAAGAAACTCCATGCCCCCCTTTGGACTACAAACCCAGAAACATTCTGCTGAGCAGCGTACAACAACTCAATGCTAAGTCATGGGGCTTCCAGACCTGTATTTTTTCTCTCTGCTTTAAGCATCAGGCTGCAATCTTCTGTAATCCCAGCAGAGGGCAATGTGATTAAACCATTTATTAAAGGCTTTTCAAGGCAACTGCTGTACAAGCTCCTCCAGCGTGCCTTAGGTTTTGTTGTTGCTGTGGGTTTGGGTCCCCGTGCCAAATGTTTTGATATTAAAACTGCTTGTGATTCCAGAAAGGTTCACGCTGTTTATTTATCTTTTACTGCCCAAAATGCACAGGTACATTCCCAATGCCTGAAAACATCTCCGGAAAAATCAGGACACAGTCCTCTTCACTACCATTTTTTCTTATCCTCAGTCACCCATCTGAATGTAAACGCGGTTACAGTATGCCTCACATCCGTAAGAAACCTGCACACTAATATGTAGTTTTAAAAAGACAGTCTCAGAGGTACCTCCTGAAATGGATTAATGGGCAAATTGGAAGCAAATCAATTGAAAGTACATGATAAATGTTATTTAATTCATTCTATGGCTTTGCTATTCACACACATTCATCTGTGCAGGCAAACGCTCACATACATACAAAACGAAACTTCATTTTTAAAGTATAATTGCAGGGAAGCCTGCACTGAGAACGAACAGTAAAGCATTATTTTACAGTATGCCAGTTTATGGGTCACGAGAGACCACGGAACGTTTGTAAAGACTATCCCAATGATAAGGCCCTGTGGTTTTATTTACTGAAGTCTAGATACATTTAGACACTTACGAATTCTTAAGATAACCAAAGCTCTAAGCCAAGAGCAGAACAGCCACCTGGCAGATTTCATAAAATCTCACAATACAAGGAACTGGATTAGAGTTTCGTAATTCATGAAGGAGCAATATCCCCTACTGAGCATTATAACCAGTCAAGACAACACCAAAAACAGCTGGTAAGTCTGTCAGTGGGATTTCCCTCTACTCAAGTGTAAAGAGACAAAGTATGGAACAGCTGGAAAACACACTGAAAGTACGATTGGCATAGTGTCACAATAAAAGTGCCAGGTAAGCCGATTGCAAAACAGTAGCTTGCTTTATTTCTTGTCTAATTTGTAACAAGACTTACATGCGGATGGAAATGCTAAACAAAGTGATAACGCATTTCTCTGTACGTGTACGTGGATTCAATAACGCAAAAAAGAGTGGTCTTGTGCTAAAAGCACTTCATCGCAGAATTAAAAAAAAAAGTTTTAATCTCCTCATCATTGCTTTTATGGCAAAGCATTTGGCATCTTCAGTCCAGTGTGTGTATACCATGGCAACAGTACTTCCTATATGCCTGTATGTCTGCCAGTAGTCTGAGCAGCAAGAGGAGATTGCAAGTTCTGCTGTGAGTCAAAAGTTCACAACAAAGAGGGACTCCTTGGCTGCACATTCTACAGAGAAAGAAGTAGCTTATGCTTTATTAATATATACAAAATACTACATATGCTTATATACTGTATTCAATAGAATTCAAAGCTCAGCTGAGAGTTTTCAACGGTACTGTAGTATAACCAGAAAACAGTAACATACATCAAGAAGCCAATGCTTTTAGAACACAGAAAAAGCCTTTGCACAAAATGTTCTAATTTTTCAGTAGACCTCAAAAATCTGAGGGTGAGCATCTTTAGCGGTATGTCACAGGGTACGTGGTATTGTACAGGAAAATGCATGCTCTGTCTCCTTGCATTTCCAATTCATTTCCTCATCAGGCTGAGAAGGCTGGTGAAGAGAGAACTGATATCTCCCCCGCTTCTATTTCACCCCTTTGCAGGTCATAGAATCTAGCATCAACTTGCAACTGTAAAATGGCTTCTTTATTTTCATGGAGATAGCTATTACAGAAGCAAAAGTTTCTTCTATACCCCTTTTATCTGTAGTGTTCTCTAGCTTTTGTTCACACAAAGAAGCCAGAAAGGATTAGATGACTCAGTACATTAGAGGTTCGTAGTGGGGAAAGAAAATGTTATCTTCCTTGTACTGGAGGGTGACTGACAGGAGGATAAAATTACCAAAATGCTCATCAGAGTACCTCTATAAGCAATAGAAATAATGGTGCCTGAGAGTTAAGAAGTTTTTGACATTTGAGAAATAGTGAAGCACAAGAGGAAACGGTGAAGTTTCTATTCTTGCAGGTCTTTTAAAGGTGCAGCATGTTAAACGATATCTGACAGCAAAAAAAACCCCCATTGATTTAAATCATCCTGCTTTGGGACAGGAAGATGGACTCGATCTGTAAAGATCCAGCTATATTCCTCTAATTCCCATAGATCTGTGTCTTCCAGCTGGATTATTCTTTGGTAAGATGCTAATTGAATGAAAGGTTTTGGTTTTTTTCCTGTTGCTGGGATTTTCAGTCTCTTTCTTTCATAAAGAGAGATATTCTAGCACGTGCAGAAACTGAGATCACAGCTTAGCCTGAATCAAGGCTTGGCTTTTAATGAACCTTTCAGAAGCTCAGTATCCTTCAGACCACCACCCTTTTTAGATAAGACTACTATCATTCAGCAGAGCCTCACATTCCTTTAGGAAACATGACTAATTAGTTTTAGACAAAATATTTCAGATTTCAGTTGAGTTTGACCATATTGTTTCTAACATTTACACTACTGGATGCAGTACAGCTACCGTTGGATTTGGTTGCATATACACAGGCATCACATAGGGATGATTAATGGTTTCTGTTCATGTGGCGTTGCCAAAACTCCACTTTCCTGTGCAGTGCGGTAGCAAAAAGATGATATATTGCAAGGAGTTCAGAGTTCGGAGAATGCCATCTAAATTAATTACCAGTTTGGAGGGACTGATTCATCAAGCAAGCTTGAAATAATTAAGTATGTCCAGCTTTGTCTAAAACAATACCTACTACAGGAGGATAAATGAATAATCAAACACATACAAATATTTTAACACTGATAAAGTTATCTCAATTAAAAAGGCAATATTAGCATGTCTTAGCCACGCTGTGGCATCATAGATCATGACGTTTGCTTAAAATGAGATCTAACTGCAGCCTAAAAGGTAGAACGATATAGAAATGGACTGAAAAAAACTATCAGCTTAGCATTAACAAAATGATAGTATAGTTCTGATTGGTAGTAAGTTGTAGCTGTTCGGAATTAATGGTTACACAGCAGTGCCCCATGCTTGCTGGAACATTGCAAAAAGCAGTGGCTCCAACTGAATTTCAGAGGTATTAAGAACGAAACTTTACCCTCCTCCCCAGAAAGCAGCAGGGTGTACACTTTAAAAGGCCATCCCATTTTGAGCATTTTAAAAAAACACTTTGTATAACAAGGCAGAAAATTCACTGGCAATTCAATGTGGACAAGGGCAAAACTAAAAGAAGCTTTTCAAGCTGAATGCCAAAAAAAACCCCCAAAAGCCCAAAACCTTAAAGAGCTAGTTAAAAGCTGAAAGACTTTTCTCTTCTCCAGCTATAAAACACTGCTCTAAACTCAGACACATGAAAGCTGGTGAGAACACCTTTGCTATTATGTTCGGTGATTTGCTTTTTTTCTGAAATAAAGCTTCCCGTATTCATGCTACAGTTTACTACTTTCTATTTATTAGCCTTAAAAACATCATACATTTGTACATTGAACAGAAACGGTATCTTAGATCTGATAACAATCATCAACAATAATGGTGAGAACTGAACATACACCTAAATATATCCTTTTGGTACCATGGGAAACCATACATCAACATTCAAGACACTTGAATATTTATCTGATTTGCTGCTTCATTGCAATTTTTTCTTGTTCAGACACAGAATGTTTTTCACTCGTGTTCATTTAAGCGATCCAGAAAATGCCTTTCTTTCACTCTCAAAACGGCTTAGGCATCTAACGATTCAGTTTCATCAAACCCACTTAATTTAGAGCTGTAGATTTCATATAGTTTCTGTTTTAACTCTTCATTGCGTATAATTTCCATATATTTTCATTTCAGAGAAGAATAATTTGATCATTCTTTCATGTTCTAACTAATATAACTTACTACAGTTTTATGGGTTGTAGCTTTTTCCGTAAAATAATTTGTTTCTTTTGAAAACAGGTCTCTCTTCGTGTTATAAAGATACACAGAGAAAAAGAATACTACTAAAGTTTTAAATAAAAAATTGCATTGTATTTTAAATGTTTGAGTTGCCAAATTTGGCTGAGTAATTACAGAGGTATGTCGTAGCATTAAAATACTCAGTCAGGAATGTCATATGAATTTAGAGCACGAACGATGTAACCCCAGCTGCCTAAAAGCAGTTTATTCCAGTGTCCAGATAGAGAGATCCTTGTTCTGACGCATCCCCCAGCTCCTGTACAAGATACACAAACTAGCTGTCTCTTACTCGGTGCAGAACCTAGCACCGTATCTTCTCTTGGCCATGCTGGAGCATTTCCCTTGGCCCCCATCTTGACATCTATTCATTACAGGGGGTAGCCCTGGCTCACCAACTTGCCTACCGCTTTCCTAACACTGCTGCTGACTCCTCTGAGATTTAAACAAACCCTTTCTCAGGTCTCAATTTTCTATTTTAGAGCTTCACATGAGGATGAGGAAGGAGGAGGAGGAGACATACAAGAGAAACTAAACAGAAGCATAACTTTCCATGTGTTTGAGTAGGTAATCTCTTTTTAGGTAGTACAAAACCAAACCGTTAAGGTAGGAGCTCTAAACAGTTACCTGATTAGTTTCCCCAATGCTGGAGTCTAATCCCCTTCTCCGTGTGGTTATGGCTCCTCCAAAGCACAGAACTACTCAGTCAGGCAGTCTCGTGTGGGGCGAAGCCCTGTAAGTACAATCTTTGCCATTCCTGGCAGATGGCCACGGGCTTTGCGATGACCTGACCCAAGAGCGCCAGGTCCCACGACTGCGCTGGACTTGTGTGGCCTCAGCCAGGTTTAGCTGTGAGAACGGGCAAGTGATCGTTGCATTGTTGATAATTGTTAAAGCATTACCCGGGCAGACAGTAAACTCCGAGTTCCACATATACATACACACATATATATGAGAGATCACCTTTCACTGACAGCAAGAGTTTGAGTGCAACAGAGCACGCGATCAAAAACATCAGGAGCTTTTATTCTTTTGCCCAAACATTCTCTAAAATGACTGATAACACCTTTTCAATAGTATTCAACGCCCTCTGAAAAACACAAGACTTTGGTTTTCTCTCAACCAATTTTGATGTTTCTAGTAAGCAGTTTATGCTATGAATTTCTCTCCTGCATCAATTATTCACTGGAACGAAAGAATCTACCGGAAAGAAAGAAAAGAATCCACCTCAGAGTATTCTTCCACCATCTGCTCTTTCATAGACATGGCTGTCAAATCGCCTTCACCAAAGTACCGAATCGCGTAGCAAAAGTGTCATTCATTTTTTTTAATCTTCACCTGAGATTAGAATGGGGAAATCACAGAAGGTTCATCCGTAGATAACTCATCTCACGGGACTCCTGTAAGTGCACATTTTTCCTTTCCTTTGCCAGCGCTGAAGAACAGCACATTCGCTGTGATCATTGTCCTTGTGACAGTTACATGACTGAAGCTGATAATGCCATACAAATAATATCAACAGTGCTTTGGCAGTAATTCCTTTAAACATCCAAATACGGAGAAGTGGGCCAGGGCAGGCAAAGTAGAATTTGCTCTTAAAGATTGAGTTTAGAGTATGTTGTTCTTTTGATGTGTTTCAAAATGGACAGCTAATAAAGCGTACCTCACAAAGGCAGGAAAAAGATTGTGAAGACAGAAAATCCGAGGAAGAACAACTGCTGACAGTATAAAACCATTCAGAATGTCTAGGACAAGGCGATACTATATGAAGCACTCTGAGACGGTGTCATGGTGTAAACTGGAGGAACGGCATTAAATAAAATGTAAACCAGACAAGTACAAGGCAAGGAACACTTGCAGAGCTATTTCAACCATTTAAACACATTAAATTACATGAAGCAATTGCCTATGGCACCTAAAACAAAACCACACTTTCATAAAAATCAGTGAGTGTTACCCACTGAGTAAGAACAGGATTCCACTAAACGGTCAAACTCATATTTTAAATATAATTCTGTAAAAGTAGAGTAACCCTAATAACTCAAATAACCCATATTATTGTGATCACATATACGTAACTGCGTAGCAACTGACCGTAAGTATTCAATTAGCAACGACAGCTAATTGAAGACATCTCCCAACATACAGCAAGAGTTAAAATATGAAATAAAATTATTCAGATGTTACTGAGAAGGGATCATGGAATTATATAAATGCACTAGTATAATTCACTTCATGGGCCAAATCCATTCATTACTATAACTGAAAAGAGAATTACGTAGGATGTGAATTTCTTTTTGGTTTTAGCCGTTGTTTCTTGAGTACCAATAGCATGGTTATTGCTACCATTTTTAAGGAGGCCTGTTAGAAAATACACTAGCTTGCACAACATAAGTGACAGGGGGAAGACAGAAGAGTTCAAGGAAATCTTCCCACCTCAAAAATTAATTTCTGAGCTCCCCACTACAAATAGACAAATCCACCGTTCTGCCCTGTTCAGTGTTGCTCATTTGATTGCCATTCTTATTTTCTGTTATAGGTTGGAGAACCCGTAAGTGCATTCTGGACCTAATACATCAATTCCTGTAACTCAGTCACACAGTCATTTACTGTTTCACAGCCTGCACGGCATTAAAATTCCATTCTTACTCCAGTGACAGAGACTGTAACAAGAATAGGATTGGTAAACCAGGAAACTGTTATGATAGTGATTGTAACACGGAAGGGGGAGGGGGGGGAAGTAATTTTCCCTTATTCTTATGCTCTAAAGATTACACTTGAGCTCCTTGAATGATAAGCAAAGAAATCAGTGATGTTGGTAAGAAGCAGAAATATCTGAGAACAGTAATTTATAAAGATACCAGATTCCTCTTGAACATATATACATATGCAACCAAACTGACTTTTAATTAGCATACTATATCAGAATTCATACACAGTCAAAGTGTCAGTAACGTTAAATTTTTTCCAATGGAAATTCAAAGCAGAGCATCATCCATGAAGCTGTTGCAATGGAGCAGAAACAGGTTGGGCATTTTTTCCCCAGCCCAATTTTCTGCCTTAACGGAGAAGCACACATTAAAAGCTGGTTCACAGCATTCCAAGATTCTTTATAATATTGTAAGATTTATTAAAGATGATGTGGTATTTCTTACGCCTTTTGTTCCAACTTTAACAGAAATTATTTTCAGCCAAACAAGTAACTGGATATTATTCGCTATCTTGTGGCATTTCACTTGGACTGATTTACTGAGACACCACACTAACAAAAATCAACTTCTAAGAGAATCCAAGAAGAATATATGATAGACAGCTTTGTTATAAGTTGGACCAGCTCATGTAGCACTGAGTTTTACCTCTGTTAACGAACAATAAATCAACATTTTCCATTGAATACATCTGATTTCCTTAGTGGTTCTCGCGCAATTTTTCAGTTTATAGAACTTCATACACTGCAGTTCCTCACCTGAAACACAGCAGCGGATCGAACCAAGCACGACTGGATAAGTGTCTTCTAAATTTAAGAAACAGATCATGAACATTTGAATTACCAGCAAAGCAGTTTCATTCATTTGTAGCTAAGTTAGAAACATCCATTCTCCGTTGTGTAATTAGCGGTATGAGTATCACAGAGGTGTCACCTGTTTATAAACTTTAAAAATGCAGCTGCTCCTGTGACTATCTACCATAGGCTGCAATCCAATCCTGATGAAATGCAAGATGCACATAAACATTTAACAAAACACCGAATTCAGGGAATAGCTTTTAATGAAGTACTGTAGTCAGTTTTTTTACTCTTTTAGACGGATTCCTTAAAAAGCTACAAAACAGCAGGAGTCATCAGAGAGTCAAAACTCTATCATACGGAGAAGATCACGATACATCACTCATGGTTTTAAACCCTACGATCTGAAGCAGGATGCCTACAGCATTGTTTTTGTGCATGTAACTAATTTATGCCTGAATGTAGCTGGGATTCCTGAATTAAAAGCTGTTCTCTCTGTAAATCAAAGGAGCTTGATCAAATACATACTTTTGTAACACACCTCCATGACTCTGCAGGAGCAGTTAGCTTAAAATCCAAAAAGGGTTTTGAGCTATTGTCTGCTCACCTACATGCGTATAGTCTTGCTCACGACTACTCAGATAATGGCTACCAGTACAGTCTGAGGTCTAGCTACACCAAGACCCCACACATACAAAGGTCTCCTCCACTTCTGCAGGAGGCATCGTATCTCCCACCAGTCTGAAGGTCTCCTAGAAGTAGTTCCTTTCCTAATGGCTGCTTTTGGCTCCCATTCCATGATGTTTATGTTATTCATCCCTTGTGAAAGGAATCTCAGTATCTGACATGTACTTTGGTATTTCTAATTGATAAGCAGACGCTGAAAAGGTATGCGTTCTACTGACAAACCTTGAAACGCTGTGCCTACCTACTTGGATCACGTCAATTGGTTTAAAATATTATTTGGGGACTGAGAAAGAGGGGGGAAAAAAAATTTTGGTTACTTCCACTAAACATTCCATGTTCCAAATCCTCTTTTCTAACAGAACCATTATACACTACGTAACTAGATAACCCTATACTCTGTACTAAGTACAGT
>VZSC01005679.1:203559-219404 GCA_013398225.1 Steatornis caripensis
ATGTTTTAAGTACTGTTATGGACTAATAGGCTTAATCAATTGTCTTAAAGTTTATGAATTACTGCAATAAACATAATTTGATATTACCAACTAGAACTCAACATACCCTTTTAAATACTTATCTTAACCTTTAAGAGTAGAACCATTATTTTTAATTATTTTTACTTTGTATTTCAATAGCCCATACACATTATTGTCAAGGTCAGAACACACACAAAATACTGCGTGAGTCTGTTAAGTAGGTCCTATACATGGTTACAAAAATAAATTGAAATCTAAGAATAATTTCGGATAGTTTCCAGGTGACGACACAGGATTAGTTAACAACACTGTAGACAAAAATCTAAAAAATATTTGGATATAGTTATAAAGAAGTATGTCTATTTTTTGCATTAATGTCACCTTACCAAATTAAATAATTCGGCTCTGCAGTATCACAAATTGGAAGGAGATTAAAGATACCTTTTTTTTTGTTAAAATTGAAATCATCCATCAGATATCACTTACAGCTACAAAAACTATTATATGAACTACTTGCACCTTTGCTTTTTCAGAGTCACAACGCATAACCCTTCTTGCCACAACAGAAGAAAAAAAAATAAATAGGGTGGCTTCCAAAACATAAGCTCTGAGTAATCCTCAGGTTTTTTTGGCCTTCTGTCACCTCCCCACAATTGCCCAGAGCAGTTAGTCATGAACATAGCACCTGTAACAAGTGTGAGAGAAAACCAGAATGGACTTGACCAACAAGGTGGCTTTATTTCAGCAATTACAACAATACAGCATCAGGGAAACTTTGTTCTAAATTCTACTTAAGATAGACGATCACATTTTAAACCCTCCTTGTCTCTTCCTTTCTCCTTCCTCAGATGAATTAGCTACAGCTTTTTCCAAAGTCTAGACAGAACGTAATATTTCATTCTAATATCTATCATAATAATGAACATATTTTTGATTCTATTACACATTATGATCTGTTATGTGTACGACATGGAAGTTCTTAGGACAGATTTCCCCTCTCCTGAAGTTACATACTACGTCTCTTAATTCTTAGTAAAGTTGTACGCAAGTATCTGAGAGCAAATCAGAATATATGACTTTGGAAGCTCTGTAATTAGAAAATTACAGTATTTTTAAAACCCAGAGGCACCATAATTCATTACTGTTCTGTATATCTTTGCAAGTTTTATTAATTTTTTCGTTAAAAGCGAAACGAGTCTCTTTTTTTTACCACTTCAAAGCTTTGTGAGAGCATCTTAACTTTTTAAATAATTAGTTATCTCACCCAGGAATTACAAATTTTTCCAGCTAATATATACTTTGTGTAGAAGTATGAGAAAAGTTACGTTGTACGTTGCACCCTTCATTGCACACAGGTGGGCGGGGGGGAGGGGCAAGACATTTGAAATGAAGTCGGTTTTGCATGGAAGATCATTAATACTTTGCAGTGCTTTCTTATGGCAAAGTAATATTTTCACAATGCAACGCTAGTGAAGTTAGTAAATGGCTTATCATATCTAGATTTTGTGCGGGTTTTGCTACATTTTTCATTACGCCGTCACTTTCACACATTTAGAGGAAAACATTAGCCTTGCACAAGTCATCCTGAAATCTGAGTTGTACTCAAAAGAGAAGCAAGGAGAAAACTAAAGGAATGTCAGAGAGGAGGCCTTTTACCCTTCTCTATATAGCGTTATTCTATTCTAATGGCTGTCATTAACAAGACAACTTTTCATTGAATGCAACAAGTAACAGACTGATGAAGACAGATCATCAGAAAACTGTATCTTCACAAACGCTGTTTCATAGCGGTCTGTCAATTTTGTGCTCTGCAATGATTTAAATCTAAAAAAAAAAATAGGCAATGAACACTTACTGGTTCGGTGAATGAGCTAAAAAGTTTAAACACTACGCAGTCGGACATATGTATCTATAACACTGTGGGCAGTGCTTTGGAGCTAGGTACTAACATCTTGCCACATCTACTGACAGGGTAATGGAGAGGACAGAATACGATAATTCATATAGTATCACTAGAGCTTGTCTCCAGTACAAGATTCACTAAGCTGGACCGTATTATTTATGCTGTTTTTGTAGATTATGGATCAGTGCTTTCCAATTATATTACAAGCAGTTTAGAGAGATGCATGATACACTCTGAAAAGAAACCAAACTGTCAGGGCAGTTGCTTCTAAGTTTTTTTGACCAATATCAGACATCAAGATTGCAAACATCGCTCCTCTAAATACATTTTCTTTTTCATTATGCTGTGCAATCAAATAAACACAGGCTTTGCTGCTTGTCTCCTCAAGAGAGTTTGAAAATTGAAACATCAGAAATTTAAACCAGAAGGCTTTCAGGTTTACGCTGGCATTTTAACAATCATCTCGCTATATCTTAATATGTCACGATAGGGGACACTTTTTCGCCTACTACACCACTTACACTGTTTTAAATAGGTCCTCGCATGCTTTATACGCCCTCAGCCTTGTACATTCACGTCACAAGTGTATGCTAATGCATTCAACAGATTATCCAGCCTACTGTTACACTCTGCAAGATTATTAGAGTTCCTCTTCTTATTTGCCTGCATTTTATCCGTATCTCTTCTAACACGTATTCAGGGCTTAATGTTGACAGCTTTGGGGAATGTAACTGGTACTTGGTGAACTACGCAAATCTACTTTTAGGCAGAGGCAATAATGAAAGTAGAATGCCCTTGTTTACCCAGACATAAATTCTGATTTTGCATTAAATAGGGAATAACCCTCAAGTTTTAATTTTCAAATTGAAAAAACAAAGGCCATAATAATTAATTCCATTTAAAATACTAGAAACTTCCTTTCCCAAGCTGTCTTTGGTGGGGTATGTGTGTGATTTACTTTTGCATTGAAATGGGAAGATGTAACTGTTTCTCTCTAAGCTTCTGGTAGTTTAGAGCTATTAGAAATATGACGTCACTTTTTTTCAACATTGCTTTTCTAGAGCCTTCTAGGTTGTTATTTTTGCATCATTTTGACCTTATATTTTCATCTGCGTACATTTACATGTGGTGTAGATTAGGCCAGCTTCTTGCCTGTAAGAAGCCAGAATGAGTTAGCTCACGGTGAATGGGATTTAGCCTTTTCATCATCTTTGACAGATGATTTCTATGTAGGACCGATGGTAAGGAGAAAGTCCTTCTCCCCTGCAGGATCTTCTGTTATCAGTTATAACTTACATGAACCCTCCAATAAAGGTTATCATTTTCTTCACACATCCAGAAACACTGTTCTCAAGTCATCACATACAAATTACAGCGTAAAACCGCAAGCATAGGACACAATACTCTTTCTTGCAAAGGTTATCCAGCTGCACCAGCCGTGCTGGAAGCTATACTGGAAGAACCCAAAAGTTCAGAGAAGAACACGGTTCTGTCTTTCTCAGAGGACGCACAGACTGCTAGTTGTGCAAAGCGAGCTTGCAAGCGTCATGAACTGTACCTGCTTTTCTCAAAGAAGTTGCAAGCTTCTCCAGACACATTTCACATAGGTTAAGACTTCGACAAGATTTCACAAGCAAGTGTTGAGAGACAGAGATTAAAAAAAAACTGAGAGAGTAAGAGTAAAATTTTATCTCGTGGTTAAAGCTCCTCATCTACAAATACATCCTAAGTGTAATAAACTCTCTCTGCAAAAATGAGGTGTTTATTACAGCAAAAATGTTTTGTAGAGACAAATTCACCTTTTCTGACACAGAGACATTTTATTGGAAGATTCTCAGTTGACCATAATCTCTTCTAGCGTCCATTCACCTGTGTGAAGAACAGTTCAGGGAAAATTAGTGGATGGTGGAAAAAGAGCTTGTTACTTAATGAGCTTAACTTCCAAAAATGAGTAGCAAGGCCTCTTTGCAAATAATTCAGAGTAAGATCTAAGAATTTGTTTCAAGGCAAGGCATGAAAAAGAACAACTACACATAGTTATTCAAATTGTGTCTAATATTAATTGCAGTTGGGAGCACAAATGGGACAAGTCTTATTTCAGAAAAGGCTGCAGGGCAAAACAGTGGGATATTCAGAGAAACACGGAGGGGAAGAGGACTTTATATGTTTGCTGTTTTAAGTCCTGAGTAACAATAACATCAAAAAATTTTTTCTGTAGAAGAGATGAACCAGCATGGTCACAAGAAGAACCTGCTGACACCAACTCTTACTTAAAAAAAAAAAATATCCGGTTGTTTTCCCTTTATTATGAGCATTACTTCAGTATCTGTTTTGCACACTGGTTTTGGTTAGAAACAGAAAAATCCTGCACGTTTACAGGCTTTAGAAAAAGCCAGACAATATCCTCACGTGGTTCTAAAGAATACATAGCAGCTCAATCAACGGTATTTTCTTCTAGCATACTTAGCAAATATAAAAATTTATCCAAACAGACAGAGAGATACAAGCTCTTCTGAGAATGAAGCTTTTACTTGACAAGGAAAAAAGAAACTTTTCAAGTACTTAGTACTTTAGCTTCTCTCTGAAGGATATTGGTTTATCAGAAAATTTACCCACAAGGTATTTTGAATGAGCTACTCAAAAAGACTTTTGCGCAAAAGAAGTTTAATACAAAGGCAATTTGTCTTAGTAATTTACATCTGTTTTCTATATACTCAGGCTGAATTCACTCAAGTATTTATTCAGCCTTTATGTTTCCTTTTGGCTAGAAATAAAGTGGGTTAAACGTCTCTAAAACACAACTTTACTCAAAATCTGTATGTAAACTATACGTAAATTTCTCGTTCCAATATCTGTTCACAAACAGTTCCCCAACTTAAACACTGTGAGGGACCACATAAAAAAATAAATAATAATTAACAACAACAAAAAAAAAGAGACAGGAGGAGAACTGCAGTATGAAAATCAGCCCAGAGGAGACATTCCTGGTTCCCAGGACAGTGTTCAGCTGATTCTCAAAGAAAGCATTTAAATTTTTAATACTAATGCAGATGCACAAATTGGGCCATCTGGAATAAAAGCAGTAAGTTTATCAAGCCTTGGTTGCAACAGCCTTTTATCATATGCCTTATGGAAACAATTATTCAAACCTCATGTAACAAAATAGCTGATACTGCAGTCATTTTGTATTCTATAAGATACAGGTGTTTTAACATTCAGAATGTACTGTATGTCCAGTAATGCATATGTATATTCACACTTCAGTGAGAGGTCAAATGGTAATGCAGTCTATGTAACACCTAAAGAGGCAGCTGAAATCCAAAGCATTCAAAAATACTCAGTAGCACGCGACTGTAAACATTCTAATTTTTCCTTTGTACAAATGTTGTAAACTTTTGGTAAGAAGCAAAAGAGTTTTATTTGTTCTGAGCTATCACTACAAGCATACAACTATGAAATGTAAAAGCACTGCAATTACTTGATGTACTTCGGTTTTTAAAAGCTGCGTTTCATTAACACGTAGCAGTAATTTTAGAAAAAAACAGTAAAGGAACGTAGAGAATATTCAACTACTATTATTCATTACTTATATTAAAAGAGCTTCTCAAGTCGTGCCCCACACACTGGCAAAAAGATACTACAGCTGTCATCATGATTCTGTGTTGAGCCTTCCTGTTGCATTGGCCCCAATTGAAATCACTGTTTGCTGCAACACCATGATGTAACGTAAAAACACAAGTCCGTAAAATTTGCTTCTAAAAGTAGGCTAACCGCATTTTAATCGGTACCAGAGTACAAAGCACATGAAAAAGATGTGATCTTTTTTTTTTCACTATATAGGTTGTAACAGACAAAAAGCTGACCAACGTGGAAGCTTTCTATTTTATCCCGTTCTTTGCGCAACAAATTTGAGAAAAGACAGCCATGTAATACTGAGGTAATTCAACATCTTGATCTTGCTCCGGATGGACCGTCTTACTGAGACTCATTGGCTAAAATACCACGCAGCATTTCAGAAAAACACAGGCGACAGCTAAACTTGCTTCTGCTTTAAGCTAAGAAAAATTCATAGGATTCTGACCAATATAAACAGAGAAACTTTGCCTAAATATTGTTTGAAAAGAGGCTCCTTCTGGTGAGGCAGTAATCTTCTGCACATATGAAAGAAGATATCAAGCCCATAGTAGCAGAAGAATATTTTTGGAACCATTATTTATTAAACCACAAAACAAACTTTAAGCAAAATTACCAAGCTCTAAAAATTAAGAAAAAACCCCAATCATGATGATGCATTAAGCCTTGTGTATATGCATGATAATTTAATTATGATAGATTGCATTTTGGAATTCAAAAGACAAAAAGTAATTTGTCTTCTAAATTCAGCAATCTATAAACCTGAACGGCCTAATGTTTGTCATGTTAAATGGAAAAAGTCTCCGTTCAGTTTTCAATACAACTTGCAATAACAGTCAATCAGCAGGATTAGTTTTAGATTCAATATTTTCTTAGGAAACTAATAAAGTTCAATTAACATTCTTAAACTGTTGCAGATAGAAATGGTAACATTACTGAAGCATAATCAAGATACATAGTTTAATAAACAGCCAACAGTAAGCGTAGTTTTGTTTGATTTCTTAAAGTACATTGTTTTAATAATTTATCCTCTGGAGTTTTTCAAATTTAGAAAATCTGGATGTCATAAAAAGTAGAAACAAAAATCAATCTTTATATACTGGATTACTTTAATAAATAGAAACAACTAGAAAGGGCCGGTCTAATCCTGTATTTTTGGTCTCATGAAGCCCACAGTGTCTCACCTGAGTAGCACACAGCCGAAAATATTGCTAAGATTCTACGGTCTAACAGATGCCTTGCAGTTATAAAGTGACAACTACTACAGTGCATTTAATGTCAGGCAAAGTGTTTGAAACTTCTTTAAAACTGTAAGAAAGGTGATTAGATGCAAGCAGAGCATGTATTCTAGAGAAAAGAGTACTAGGGAGCATGTGAACGTCATCCGAGGTAAATAAAGGACCAGTAACATCTGCATACATAGACATGTTAGAAAGCACTCATTTGCCAAGAAACTGATTATCACAAAGAATGAAATGAAATTAATCTAGTATGGATCGTTGGATTACTCAAATTATGTGATAAAAATACCCTCAGAAAAGCAGATCTGTAACGAAAGACTTTGAAAAAAAGATAAAAAGATAAAGATTAGAGCCTGCACAAGAAAGCGTATTTGACCATTTGTTTGACATTAGATACTGAATCTCAAAGGATCAAAGATTCCAAAAGGTTTCAATGTGATTATAAAAGATCTGCCTTAAATGCCACTGAAAAAAGCCAATTTCAAGCTGTCCATCAACAATACCTAATCAAGGGGTGTGCCTACATATTAATATGAGCATCCAAATATAACTTTCGCGGTCCGCCCAGAAGCTGACATTTGATATTTAGACCACCAGACCTGATCTGGAAAAAATGCATACATACATATAATTCAGATATACTTACTTACATAAAATAATTTTCTTCAAACTAAATAAAATAATACATTAAATGAAATCCCTAAAAATTAGTAATAAAGATACCAATTTAATCTCTGGAGAGATGCTAACATATTTATGGCATTTAAAATGCAAGTGACCATTCATTCAAGTACCCCAAACAAACCTCATCAACCTGCTCTATTGATTTTTCTGTCATCTTCAGATAAGGCTTGCTTCAGGGACTTTGTTCCATGTCATTAAAAATTATTGGGCACTGTTACACTACTTTCATCCTAATGGTTATCAACCAGCAGTTCCAGCTACCTGGGATCAATCAATATCCCAGTTTCAATTATATCCTGAAGTACCTTAGTCTTCCCAACTAGAACTGGATGCTGGTCACCACCATCTGCCTTCCTGGTCCAAATCTGATGAGAACAGTGTTACTCAGAATTTCACCCTTGAAATCCTGACAAAGCCAAGAACGGATGATACTACTTAACTCAGGCTAGGTACCCAACATGTGACTTTGCTTCTTCCGACCTGTGGGTTGTCTTAGTAAGGTGCATCAAACAATTCTTTTAGTGATCATTCTGTATGTTTTCTGACATCAGTAACTACTTTTCACTGCCTTGCAGTACATGTATATTTGTCTTATTTTGCCCTTTTCTGACCTTCTCAACTTCTGATAAAGAAATACTATTTTCCTTATTTTTTGAAACAGGGGCCCCATCTACTTTTGCTTCTTTTCCTATCTGTCCATAAGGTCTTGACTAAACTTAACATACCTCACTCACCAGTTCTGGGATATGATCATTTTATCACCCTTGCAACTCTCTGACCCCAGCACATCCACAAAGAGAATTAAAAATGTCTAAAAATGGCTTCCACCTCTAATGCAGACAAAGTGTTCACCCTGGACAAGGTTACAGGTCCCTCACACCAAGAGAAGAGCCCTTCCACTATGAATCTAACGCAGGTGGAGTTCTACCCTTATTTTAACTCATAGGTTGCAAACTGGAGCTATCTAGTAGGTTGTATTTATCTCAGGCATTTTGTAACAGCAGACCAAGAAGCCTTTTATATAGTTTTATTTAATACCTGCATTACATTTTGAGATATAGTGCTTTTTTTTTCATCAGCAGAATACAATTAATGGTCAATACAACATCTGAAACTGAAAAATTCAGAGTCCAGGAGTTGAACGTGACTTTACACCTAGGGCTGAGTAGATTGCCGAAGTTAACTATGAAAGTCAAACGAACTAGCTTTGCTGTACATACCGTTTCGTCTGTCAACTACAAATCACTTACTTGAGTTTTGTCCATATCCACAATACGTCCACAGAGGTTCTTGACTGCTAGTATGAAACTACAGCCTACACTGAATTTGAGACTACATATTATCATGTATCGCCTTCATTGGATGAGACTTTCCCATGTGATTGAGGTCTAGCTCTAGGAAAGACTCTTTTTTTCACTTCATTTCTCAATGCAGATAGATTGCAGCATGAAGAAGCTATCTCATCCAATTTTCTTCTACTAGTACCTAGCACAGTATATTCTGTTTCCTCCATTATTTAAAACTTGTGCTGTTGTGCATTGTCTTTTGCTTACACAAGTGTAACGGCTCTAAAAGGAGGAAGTTGTATCTGTAAAAGCAGAGCGGCATTACTGCAGCTTAGCCCTACTTTCCGTTCCATTGTACATGACACAGAGGGAGCACACAAGATAACAAAGGACCTGAAGCTTGACCTGTTTTCACAGATGTATTGATCATGATAAAATCAGATTCATCTGAGCATATTTTAAAATTGTAGGTCCTGTACGCCCATCAAAACAAACCTTGAAGGCTTCTCAGGAGTGCTACATAACATTTTAGAATTAGATCATATTGAGCACAATGTGATGTCCATAAAAATCCATCGTCCATAAAAACCTTCTCAGGGATTCATTGCTAAGTTACGTAATCCCCTTAGCTATACAGCCTAATTATTTTTTGCTTTGTAAATGAATACTAGTTCTGCCAAATACTTTTGGGAAAAAATAGGAAGTTTCATAGATATTAGCAAAGAAAAACTAGAACAATTTTTTGCCCGGCTTTATCTGCCAGTATATCTTACCATTAGGAAGGCTCTGAAGGAGACAACAAAAAGGACTGGGAAGAGAAAAGCAGAATAAATATTGAAACAATTGCAGCCTATAATAAATACGCTTATGCTTTTTTTTAGCGGGAGAGCTATTTGAATTGTCATGAACTTTCTGTACGGTTATTTTTACGAAAGGTAGCATGCCTGTTTCTTCTCAATGCATCAAGAGCCTAAGACTGAAACTGAGGATATCTTAAACTTCTAGTGAGCTACTAAGCATTGGAGACATTTAATATCTTTCACAAGTTGTTTGGTGTCTTACTGGGTTAAGCCCCATGCAGGAATTTGCTGTTATATAGGTGTCAAATCGCAGCGCAATATCATGTCTGCATCAGGCCTGCCTAACAACCATTATGGCTTTCAAAGCGCACACTAGATTTTGCATGAGTTCGCATTTTCTCTTAGTGGTCCACAGCATTTTTAAGGTAAGATATCAGAGGAATAGCAAAACATAGAACCCTACTTATCTCTATAGACATCATTAAAGAAAACAAATAGGAAAATACCAGTTTTATGAAGTTTACCATCATCAGAAGTGTATGCTTACAGCACAGAATATTGCTCTGTGTATATGCATATATTATACCTTTGTACCTGGCAGTACAATGATTAGGGTCATAACGGCAACTGTCATAATACAGCATACTTTGCAATGGCTCATACACAATCCATCACTACTTGCTTTATTTTGTAAAGTTAATGTTGGCCAGAACCCTGGCAATATCATTTGCTTATTTGGAAAGTGTAATATGATTTTGAACTTATGTGCTAACTCACCAGGAGGAACGCAACTTTTCTCCTCAAGGACATCTTCCCAAATAATGTAACACTTCGCAATAAAACAGTGCAAGGTGACTAGTGGGAATACATCACCGACTCAGGTCACCGCTTCTGTTCTGCTCCGTTTGTGGCTGGAAAGTTATGCTGCCTTTATGTAAATACAAAGCAGGAACAACATAATCAGAGCCAACTTCAGCATCCAGATCCCTGCCCCATCAGCAATACTGATATGTCATCAATGAAGTACAGCAAATGAAGTTGTCACTGTTGGCACGCTACCTTAGCTTCAGTGAAGAAACAGACCACGATTCATTTTCTCTGGTTTTTGTTCCATTCTTTATCTCATTTGTTCTGCACTTGCCTGCAATCCAGAAGCTGACATAGCAATGTTTATTAAAGTGGTAGGAAAGTAACAGCACTTTTCATAAAAAACTGTCAACATTCTCGCCACTTTTCATCGATTCTGGGTTTTTAGTTTGTTTGGGATTTTGGTGGGGTTTTTTGTTTACCTGCAAGGGGAGGACAATAACTTTGGTTACAACTAATACATTCGTTTTAAGTATTCAGAAACCTTTTTTTTTTTTTTAAATCAAAAAATTTCATTCCTTCCCCCTCATATTTAAATCAAAACCCTCAGCACTTACATAATTCAAAGAACAGATTGCTAACAGAACATTGAATGAAGGAATTTCTGTCACTAGTTCAGTTTTTGGTCCAACTTGGTGGGGGCCAAAACTCATCACAGGAGAATCTGTGTTCAGTGAAAGACAGAATGAGCCAATGTTTCTTTCTCCCTCTACCCCAAATGCCTTTGAAACGAGTATGTAGTATCTAACCTATTTGAATTAAGCTGATGCCTTGATAATCAAAAGCATTCTCGTAACGGATACAAACAGATCAGACAAAAGATTGATCTCGCGCATAGACTCTCTTACCTAAAACATAATTAAAGCAGCCCACAGTGAAACTGGAAGGCCCCCTCCGCTTCTCCTGATGCTGTCTTCTTGTGATTAACCATTGTCATTCTTTAGCAAAAAGCTGTAGTGGTACCCAAGCACATTAATCCAGCAGCTATCACAAGCATTACAGGCATTCAAAGTGTAGGTCAACTTCTCCGATAGTCAAGAAACATAACTTACGCAACAGATTTTTTTATTATGTCATTGCCTACTCTTATTATTGCAGCAAATGAAATATTTAGCACACAATTTGTGCAAACTGGTACTGAAAAATAATTACACAAGACTACAGTGTTTCCTTTCAGGCTACCTCAATGTACAGTAGAGAGATCTGAAAAGAAAGGAACAAATAAAACACAGATCATCCACAAAGTACAAATAAAACACAGGGCTAATATAAACATTAAAACAGTCATGACTATTCATAGTCTACAAAGCTACAGGTTTACTAAAGTCTTCATTTCACCAGAGTACGCTGTTTGTTTCTAAACAAATTTTTATTCATATTCTCCGTTTTTTAACTTAATAGGTACCTATCAACATACAGTGACAAATGTGACAAGGGCATTGAAGCAGTTCTGAACTCTGCATTGCATTATTTGCTGTCTTTAGCAATACTAGTTTCAAGGTGGGAAAAAGAAAAAAAAAAAAACAGATGAAGCTCAACAGCATTACACTTCGTAGTAAACTTATTTACTTTCACTCATATTCCAAGCAGAAGAGGCCTGGAAGGCCTAGAGATCAATTGTTTAGAGGATTCTTTTCAATTTATCAATGAAACTGATTTAGGAGTATTGAAAATACAAAATTTGCATTACTGAAAGTGTAGCAAGTGACCTGAATTATGTAAAATGTGAATTGAATGACACAAAACTTGAAAATATCTGGTTATTTCCAGCTGAAGATGGTAAAATTCAGAGGGAGAAACACTACTCTACCAAAAAATTAAGAGAAAATCAGAATTGATGTTTCCTTTAAAATTATCATTGAGCTCATCTTATGGTGTGAGATAACAAAAAACACTCTGAATATGTCGCTATCCGATCTTGACGGTTGTGTAAGAGACAATTTCAATTATTCTCCCTTATCTGACGAAAGTATTCAGAAATTGCAAGAGATTTTTCAATTTGTCAGTCTCAAACACACGGAAATGTTGAAGCACGTCTTCATAGGATGGGTTTTTTCTCTGTCTTACAGCTGAAAATAGCTCTTTCCCTCTCTCACAGTGATTATGCCCTTTAAGAATAATAAATTTGAGGAGATGCAAACAGACTCACAGTGACTGAAAATAACTTCTATTTCTTCCATAGTCTGAGTTTCATTTATACTCAGTCTTAAAATTAAACCTTACATGCATTAAAACTTGTAAACACAGTAAGGATTAAATAATAATTTATGTGAAAGAATTAATGATGGAATTAGTTGGTCAGATACATAACTTCTACAAAAAAGAAGAACAAATAGCAGATAATACGGAAGAAGAAATTATTCCTTGTTATACATTAGCTTTCAAATACCTGACATCAGTCATTAATTTCAGCAGACATAACTATCTTGATTCTGCCGTACTTAAAATAAACAGGGACATTCCTCAGGAAACTGCAATGTTTAATGAACATTTTAAACTTGACAAAAAACTAAATATAATGAGAATTACTGTAAAAGAAACATGAGTATCAGGAAAGTCGATGAGTGTCCATGCTTCACGTTGCAAAATAATTTGATGTTCTTCATTCTAATCCTAGTCTCTCAGTTTCTCAAAGTTTGTGCATTTAGTTATGATCAGTCTGCCCCCAAATATCCCCACACAGTTCCTGAAAAATCATTCTTTGCAGGATTTTGCTGTCATATTTATTAAGACTGAGATTTGACCCTAAATTATTCTCTATTGTTCATTGTAAAAGAATTGCTTATGTTGATTTCAAAAAGCTGAAAAGATATGGAAGCATACTAAAGCTTGTAAGTATTATTTAAAAATAAACAGATACTTGCGACAAACCGTGTGTTTTAGAACAGGAGGTTATATTTAAGACAAACATGCAATTATTTACTGAGGGAAACAAGGGCTCTCTGAAGCATCCGTTAGGAATAAAACACTGTCCCTTACTTACATCTGACCTGGTTCAGGATTCTGCTTCTGTGCATGACAGAAGTACTGACATCATCAAGATTGAATACTGAAAAGACACTTAACTTTGGAAGAGAGCCTGCTCAATTAACGTTCGAAATATTTACCTTTTTTCATAGTTTACAATTTACTGTAGGAACAATATTTCTCTGTGTTTTGAGGATAAATACACAAACATTTTGTGAGCAGGAACATACCTGGTAGAAACTCATAATAACACAATGCCATTCAGCAGCAAAACCAAGCAAGCACTCATCCAGCTGTTCACGAATTGTACAACCCCAAATATTGGTTATTCACCGGGGCTGCAACTTATCTTCCATGCCCACTTACAGAGTAGCTATATTATTTCTACTGTGAAGGAACTTAAAGAAAGGCACACTCTTGTGTTCAGCCTCTGCTCTTTGCAGGATGTTCATGGATTCTAGCACACTATGAATTCAGCCACACATTTACTGTGACATATGGGAGTCTTCCACACTTCTTTTGCTTCCGGGCATCTTTTAATAGCTACAGTGTTTGGAGAGGCATTATGCCATAAACTGTCCTTTCTTCTCACCTTAATCATATTATTGTTTAACAGACACTTTTCAACCTTAACCTACCCTACCCATGAAGTTTAGTTTAATTGTAAAGATATATATGAGCTCTTAAGAAATAACTGTATTAAAAGACAAGTGAGATATAATTTTAAGAGTTAGGATCTAAATAACTTTTATGAACAAAATCAAACTCTCACTATCAAAACGTTGTGTTGTTCCAAGACTGGCAACACAGACCTCTTGTTTCTGTTCCATACACTGTCATCGGCTCCAGCAGACATACCTTATATGAATGAAGTAGCAGAAATGAAGACATAGATTATCATTTCTCTATTCTACAGCAGTACTATGAAGCTTCATTGATTGATACTTACAAAGCATTAATTTCCAATTACAGTTTCCCAGTATCTTAGCTCATAGAACTCTGTTCATTATTTACCTTCATTACTAATCTTCTAGGATAAGTTTCAGTGCCCTTTATAGGTATCTTTAAATGGAAATATTGAAATGTTTGCATTTTAAATACTGTTAGTAAACTCAAACATACAATTTTTTTTTTTTTCAGTGGCAAAGAAAAGTTAGTAAGGATATTCTATAGTTCAAGGTTTTCTTAATATTCTCCATTGCAGTAATTACAGTTCTGTAGTCTGTAATTATACCTACAGCCATTCCCAGGAGTAGGGCTTAATTTTAGAGACATTTAAGAGACAACGTACAAACTTTAAACCTTGTAACTAAATGGTGAAGTATGGGAAAAAAAGGTTTTTCCGTACGTGTAGAAGATCCTATTATGAATGATTGTTTGTTGGGATTTTATGGGGTTTAGGGTTGTTTGGGGGCTTTTGGGGGGGGGAGGTGTCTAACTTTTCTCATCATTTGTTTCTCCTTCAGATATTCCCACTAATTGGTGTCTGCTATGAATCTGATAGATGTCCTTTGTAAACAGTAATTGTCTAGAAGTTAGTTTTCCAGGAACAAAACTATTTCACTGAAATAGCCATTTATCTGTCTATTTTTAAGATACAGTTGCTTAAGAGGATTTTTTGTTTTGTTTTTAAAGAGAGTTGTATAAGAAAAAACACCTCAAAGCAGTATTTTAAAATATCAAACTACCAGCAAGGACTACGCGGAATCTTAAGAAAAAGCATACAAAGTATCTACCATTTCTAGTAAAAAAGCATTACAGTCTTTGTCACAGAATCACGTGTAACATTATTTAACAGAAGAGTCTTAATCGTGTCTTTACCTGTCCTAGTGTTGAATATTGGCTGTTGCTTTGTAAGACATTTATAGGATGAGGGACATGGAGGCCAGCATGTGGCTATGTGGCTGCATTTATCTTATTACATTTTTTCTTTTCTATAATACCTAGAAATATTAAATATTGTTAGAAAACACTACGAGTTTAAAAATACAAAAGTTTCGTAAGAAATATTTCCAGACAACCACGTAAGAAAATTCTATCAAATCAACATACAGCATTCATTAGACAAAAAGGTATGATACATTTTTTTAACTGGCTACAAACATCTGATTAGATCTATAATGCACTAAATTATAAAAGTAAAACCAGCGTAGGTCTTCAGCTGAAGATGTAAAACTTCGCTACAGGCACCAGAACAAAGAAAATAACTGGCAGAAAGAGCTGAAGGAGAGAATATTTTTTATGGAGAGATTAATCTTTTGGTTTCGTATCCTGGTAATAGAATCTTCATGTACTGCATTATCACTTTGTTTATTAGTAGCAGATGCCTATTTAATGTCATATTTGACCTTAAATTTATTGCAAATTGTACCTACTGGCTTTTGTTTCTTAAAATGAAAGGCTACAAAAAGTTCATTTTCTAACGCTGGATTTGTACATTAAC
>VZSC01005679.1:219528-244315 GCA_013398225.1 Steatornis caripensis
TTATCAACACAGCCTTCCTCTGTCATCATGAACCCAAGGAGCAGGTTTAGATTAATCTGAGCAAAACAGAACTTTTAGGATATATATTGATTTTCTTCCTTTTTAATGCTCCCATAAATCATAATCATCATGTGCCATGCCTATGTGCCCTTGATTCTGCTAGCTATAATCTAATCTTATAACTCAAGCTCTCCAGAAAAGAACATTTTTCTTATTTTTTTTTTCTTCTTTCTTATGCATTTTCCACCACTTCCCCTCCAGCTCTTCCCCCATAGTCTCCTGAGAATATAGCTGATTGGAGTTAGGATGATAGCATCTCAAGGTCATCCAAAGGGACTGATAAATAGCAGGATTTGTGTGAACTCTAGGGTGGCTACAGATGTATTCACTAGGGCTTTTACAAAAAAAAAAAAGGTCTCTAATTTTTTTTTATTAACATACTTGAGTCTTTGCATCCTTTATCCTTTAGACTGAACAAACCAATTAACCATCTGCACCTCAGATTGTTGTACGTTATTTCTTCCGGTCTGTACTTGAAAATACCCATTTCAACTACGCTACAGATTTCACCTTTTTTATTCTAACGATATTCCATTGTTCAGAAATGACGGCAATTATTAACTCCATGTTGGAGATACAGTGATCTTCCTCATGCTAACATATCTTTCATTCCATAAAGAGAAAAACAAAATGGCAGTTCTCTATTGGGAGAATTAGAATCTCAGTAAAGCGGGGGCTAGATTCAATATTTAGCAGCCTTCCTGTAGAGAATGTTTTTATACACTATATTTAAGAGTAGAAATAAGGGAAGAGCAGGACATGCTGAACCAAGATCAGACTAAGACCGTAACTTCATGAATCGGTACTTATCCCACGACCTAAGTTACTTTTTCTGAAAGAAATAATCGATGTTAATCCTCCTTCTTTCCCTTCCGTGCCCAACTTCGTCCCAAAAGCCAGCGCAATCACTGGCATACTCTTTGTCATCAGTCACCAGCACCGGAAGCTGCATTCGCTGTAAGCTGAATTACAGTTTACCCCAACCATCGACACACTGGGCGAACAGCTTTGCCCTTGGATCACATACCCCCGTTTATTCACCAACGTCCTTTACAGTGCTTGAGGAATCTGCCAAACCAAAGGCTTATCACTGAAACTCATCTCGATTGAATAATAGCAGCCTGACACCTTTCTTCTCACCAACTTTGAAATCTTTAATGGAAATATCATGACATTATCCAAAAGCATTCACTAGCTGAGCTGAATTAAGTAGACAGAAGCCAAAGACGGCAACCCCACAGGAATTTGAACAGAGAAAAGGCTTCTAATTTATGCAGAGATTAAAGCATGACTTGCTGGCAAGTCAAATTGACCAAAACAATTAGGATTTGATTTTATTCTGTTCTGCAGAGGTGCCATTACCTTTTCATCAGGCTACTGTGATGTTCCGTAGAGTATTGCTTTTTATTTTTCCCTCAGAATAACAATTGTTGCATTATGAGTTGCTTAAATATTCATTCAGGCTCGAGAGCTAGGAAAAATCCCCCGACCAAAACTAAAATCTGACGAAGCTCCTTTCATTTTTATGGTAGTGTAATCAAAGACGTGGAAGAAAAAAAAAATCAAACCACCTGACTGCCAAAGCAGGGTAGAGCCACGGCGCAAGCCTACACAGATCCACAGCGAAAACAACAGAAATAGGGACATAATGAAAAATAATCACCTCTGACTTGTCCACTTTGTTGATTCATTTTCTAAAAAAGCTGAAACTGATAGGCAAACATAATTTTCTTACTAATCATAGATTATTAAACTAAACAGTGTATTTTCTACTACCTATGTTTCAAAGTTTATCTTCACCTTAAAAACACGCCTTTTTTTTAAGATTAGAGGCACACCTCATTTAATTCTCTGGGCTCGAGCCTCCATTGCCTACCGTCTTTTGTCGCCGTTTGCTTCAGCCAAGCCCAATACGCTACCATTCAGATTCAACAGCATTTTAAACTCACTCTGCATTGATAGAAAAACCACCCCAAAACCAGCACAAAACGTACCAAAAAGGGAATGAGAATGCTTATGTGTAAAAAAAAATTAATGTTCTAATAATAAAAGTCCGGCCAGACATTCCCAAATGTTTCGTTCTTGGCACACACGAGCAATCTTTAACACTGAACTGCTTTCATTATCAAACCAGTTTTTGTGCACATTAAGGTCTGTCTGCCAACTTCTTCCCATGATATATTCAAATTTACACAAAATATATTTGCACATACAAGAAACATGACAAGGTACAGTCAGAATTCAAATCAGTCATACATGTCACCACCTTTCCTTCCCAGTTTTATCTCATCACAACTACTGACAAGATCAAAAATGCAGACAGGCGGGCAATTCCAGAATATTACAAAGCACTCCACAACACGTGAAAGCGGAAGCAATCTACACCATCCTGGAGCCAACGAAGAAAATCACACTCTATTGCTTTTTTCCCTATGCTTTTTTTTTTTTCCTTTTCTTTTTTACGCCCCTTCCAGAGGGGAAAGAGGAAGGAAAGGGAGAAAGTGAAGGAAAGCAGAGGAGTACAATTGGCTGATAAGAAAAGCATTTAAGCGAGATTACTCTCCAGGTTGAAAGCAAGGGAAAATTTTCTCTTCCTTCCACTACTGTTCTCTCCCTTCTCTTTTCCCCTGATTTTTCCTTTGTTCCACCTGTCTCTCCCGCACACACACCGCACAATCCAGCTCCATTACCTCCCCTTTTCCCCCAATAACCCTTCTTCCATCAGTTAGGGGGCATGATGGCTCATCTTCCATACTCCCATTTTGATCTCCTTTATCCCAGGGACAGAGAAGCAGAATAGTATACAGTCAGAGAATAGTCTCACCTCAGTGAGAAGACACTCATTTAAACTGGGCTAGCTAAAAACCAAAACAAAACCAGCAGATAAACGCGTTTGTATAAATCTTCCCAGTGCCACTCATTTAAAACACGGCCGGGGTACAGTACCTCTTGCGATCTATGAAACACAAGAGATTAAGCCATTGCTTCATTTTAAACATTTTGAGGTTTGATTGGTCATATACTTCACTTCTTTAGTAGTAAAGTTACAAACTACAGGAAGATAAAATGGATAGGTCCATCAAAATTCAGTATATAAACAAGGTGGGAGTACCTATGCTATAATTTACAGAGTATTCAAGACATTAAAATCCTGACAATTCATTCAAGTGACAAGGGCTGCGACGAGATGTGAAAATGGCAAAACATCAATCAACTCTCGTGCAAAGACTGCAACTGGATGAAGGAAAGACGTCAATTAATCTCATTTGGCCATTTTTCTCCGCTCTGAAAGGAAACCATACGTCTAACACAATGCCCTCACAGAACACAACAGCTGGAAGAGAAAGCAGGAATTAACCAAAATAAGCCTCCCAGGAAATCTTTGGAAAACATGTTATCTTACTGGATTCCTCAATTCATTCCCATTAAGCAGATCATACCGCAATTCAAATATTAAGGGCTTATCCATTCATCTAGAGATACCTGTAAAAATCTAGAGCATTTAAAAAGGATGACCATATAGCAGCATTCCTTTTTTTAGACCAAAAATCAGAGACAGCATTATTGATCTGAACAAGTGTTTACGCAGACACCATGTCAAGGCTAGAAATAGAATCCATGTCTTATTGCACAATACAAGGTAATACACATGCACGAGTGACATTTCCCATCTAACATCTCCACTAGGATATCAGATTTCTAAAAAAATATCTGTATTAAAAGACAATCAGGTTTGGAAATCAAACACTGAAAAACAGGACGACTGATGCTGCTAGTGCTTGATCCTCTTCTGTGTATGTTTTATGCCATATTTTATAATTTTAAATAAAACATGGCCTGTTATTTTTGGCCCCCCGTCATGACTGTAAAAGACAAAAAAGAATTTAATAAATACTCTATTCAAAGATGGAGCAGGTGCTTAAAAAATTTAAAATTAAATTTCAAATTTTTAAAAGTCTGCATTGATATCATGAAAGAAAATGTAAGTAAAGTACATTTAAAACTACCGCTGGAGGCTTGAAAGCCTCCGTCACCACCCTCAGACACTCACAGAGAAGAACGTAGGCTGTTAGCAATCAGTGCTACCAGGACTGCGGGACCGAATCGGAAAGTCTCAGACACATTACACAGTTTCTGCATGCAGCTTAAAGTGTTAAAAACTCAGGTTGCACTGAATTTAAATTCTCTCATTTCCTAACTTTGGAGAACTAGATTTCCCAACTCAGTTTTTTAAACATGTTTGCTACTGCCATAACTTTTTAAAATGTTTAAAAAGCATTTAAGCACCATGTCATATTTGATAAATTCGCTTGCAAAAGCCTGTAAAAGGTTAAATGAGCTGGAGATACGAGTTTGTTCAGTGTGCCTCCGTAAATTAGCAAGATTCATGTTTAGGATTTCAAATCCGTATGGAATTTGATCCAAGCTATAATATCAAAGAGATACTCTCTTTCAGAAGGCCAGCTATTTTTCCCCACTGGCAATATATGCTGCAGGCTAGATCTTGTGTATACACATGTACACACCAGCTATTCTGCGAGCGAAACCTTCATTTTTTTTTACAGATTGGCATTTGCATTCCTAGGCAAATCTTTGGCCTCTGGCACACCGTCCCGCCCGCCCGCCCTCCTAGCTCTCCGGGTGTGCTGATGGAAGCTTCTCAGTGACAGTCACACGGTGCATTGCACCTGATAACCCTTCCTGGAGATAATAATTCTTTCTATGGCAGCTGCATATGTAAGTGCAGCTTAGAAACAGTCGCAGCTCTGCTCGCGGAGCATCGAGGGCACAGTCTCATTTTGGGCACGGGGGTGTCTTAACATGGGGTAATCATATCCTCCCCTCTCCCCCAGCTCCCATTCCACAGGCTGCTCTCACCTGTTTACCCAGCATTTTCATACTTTTATTTCTTATAGGTTGGATTAATGGCAAAAAATTCTGAAGAGCTCTGAACTATGCAGTGCTTATTTGCAAAAAAAAAAAAAAAAAAAAAAAAGCCAGCAAGCAGTCACAAAAATTAAGCAGGCTCCGCGTCATGACATTAGCATATATAACGAAGATCTGAAAGTGATGGGCTTAGATGGGCTCTTGGACAGGTCGTAACTGAATGCAGTTCCAAGCCTCTCCCACTGAAATCCTTACGCATTTTTGACGGAGAGGTATTTCACACCGTGCCCAGAATCTTGAATCAAAACCATTGCTGTGAAGAGGCTGCACAGCAGGCTTGAGTATCAGTCATAGCTTGACACTCCGTTTTACTATCTGTATTGTTTACTTACCACTAGCATTGACCAAGCCTGGAAAGCACACGATGAAGCTCATGCATAGAAATATCTCATGGTTTCAGGTGGCTTGTATTTGAATACTTTTTTCCTCATTTGTATTGTTCTAATGCTTGAAAGAATAATATTTATAGGAAAATTCTACGGTAAAAATAAAATTTGAAGTTACTTTAGACTCCTTCATTCAAGATAAAATGTTGTGGGAGGTGTGGGTTGTTTTTTTTTTTTCAAACCAGACAAGATTTGCAGTCATTGTAGGAGTTTCTCTCCATTCTTACAGAGCAAGGTACAAATAACGTGTTCTTCGCCTGTTACCCTTGTCTTTACGTGGCTAAAATTTTCATACGCTCTTGCAAAAGTGATGATGTTAAATGAAAGCAATATCTCTCCAGCCAGCTTCCTCTGAAGACTTCCTGCAACTGCTAAGAAAATGTTGCGTCTTATCAGCTGCGCTGTGTCCAGGCAGCGTAAGGAAGATGAAGTAGAAGGAATTTCAAAATGATGAAAAAAGGCAAAAAAAAAAAAAAAGCTCGCATTGCTGTGGAAACAGGAACTCAATAGCCAGGTGCTAAGAGGGCTTTCATGGGACTAGGTTTGTGTACTAAGATAAACTTGTCTCTAAGGTAAAATAGAACAGTCTACGCAGTAGTAAGTCTAGTTTGATTGATGAGCGTTCACACAATAGCTTATATCTTTTCACATAAGGAGAGGATCCATATACTTTCAGCATAAATAGGCAGAACGAAAGGGTCCAGTGTGCGTACTGGTGTCTCCTGTCTGTTGCCAAGAGTTGCATCTCTGATAACAAAATGATAGCTGAACACTGCACACAACGAGAGTTCATAAAAATCCTAAAGGATCATTTACAAAACGAGACAGATACTAGTGTTCTGTCATTGCCTTTACTACTTCTAAAGAAGGTGTTAATCCTGCTAGACTATCAGTTACGAAGCTGTTCTGGGTACGGGCAGGGAAGGAGGGAGGGAGGGGAAAAAACTGCAATTCTGTTTTCAGTTTCTGTTCAGATTTAGAAATCTGGGACCTGGAAACCTGCGTATCAGAAGGGACATGCCTTGCTTAGAGGGAACTATGAGCAAAAGCAAGCTATGCAATACCTTTGTATCTCTTGAGCAAAGAAAGGAGAGGAACATATTGTAATGGAGGGAAGATACCAAAGTTTGGTTTCCTAGGTGATTAAAGAGTGGAAAATCCTACAAAAAAGAGAGAGAGAGAGGAGAGACAGAAATAGATGACAGTAAAAGACACTCAGAATGTGAAAAGGAACTAAAAATCTGCAGAAATCAGCACTCTACCAGTAAACATCCTGAACATATACGTGGATTAAAATGTTGTAAAGGTATTTGGAAGTGGAGAGGAGTGTTTTCCTGTCCATTTAAATGTGTTTCTCAAAATAAAACGGAGTGCACCGTGCAGATAGACAGAGAAAGAGGTCCTAAATTCTAATGCTAATATTATGTGGCACAATTTCTGGGTGACTGGGGATTGGGTGTCTGTACATACAACACGAATAGCATAAACGCTGTCAATCTCAGACATGTCTTGATCAACACTTAATGCCTCCACATTTCTTTACACATTTTAAATATTGCATTTGTATTAAACCGAATTAATTAATCCAGCTGAAAATGACCAAACCTCTTGTAGCATAATTCTAAAGCAAAATGTTCTTAAACTGAGCCCATGGAAGACCACGTGAATTTTTAAGTCATATCGAGGCAAAGAACCAAACTATTAACACAATATCGCTCACCTCCTGAGTTACATCTATTAGGTGTATTCTGGATTGGTGGTTAAAACAATTTCAGTGTAATATTAAAACTATCGTTGTTAGTAAGGTACGCTTCAAGTATTGGCCTACATTTTAAGCTATTCTAGGACACCAAACACACTCAGAGACACCTATTCTGGGACTCTCTATACTTGAATTTATTTTTAAAGGTCTACAACAGTTAACTACAGAAAGATTACATTAAGAAAAAATCCAGAATGACAGTGAAAAGCATACCAGACTTGAAATTAATGCCCAAACTCAAAGTATCATAAATATAAGCTATGGCAATTTAATTTAGAAGGTAGCAAAAAACTGAGCAGTTCCAGTCATTGCCTCTTTTTATAAGCTATCCACACAGAAGATCGCACAATCTGAAAGCTATACCACGCCAGTAAAGTTGTAGCATCGTGATCACTTGCCTCACCATCTCGTCACCTGGGCCTGATGCCCATATAATTTTGGCCATTCATTTCTGCGAACTTAAATTATGTCCTGACAAGTCTGAACCGTACAAAGGGTCTAGGTGCCGACTTGAGATAACTCTTGAACAATATCTATCAACCGTGGATTTCTGCTGTCATCTCCCTCTTTTGCACATTCTTTTTTCTTTGTACTTTATTCCCTGCCTTTTCCTTGTCTTCTTTGTTAATCTTAACATCAGAAAAAGCTGGCTTCACATCCCCAAACTCTCTCTGAATTGATAAGCGGAATGCCTTCGACAGCTATACATCGGCATACCACTCCAAATCCTGGAAGGGAGGATAAGACGGTGTGCAGCAGCCGTCTTTTTAAAGCAATGAGGTTCCTCACTCGCACCAGCGGAGCTGCTTTTACAGGTGCTTGCATCCAAGGAAAGAGGATCAGACTCCAACAGCAGGAACAACTCTACATGTATCTCCATTAAAATGTCACCTTTCCCCAAATATTTATTTTCTACTCTCAAGCATCTCTAAAAACTGTCAAACAGGCTTATCTTCTTTTTTAAAAAAAAAAAAAGAAAAAGAAAAAAAGAGATTGTTCTAGATTCTTTACAGAGAAAAGTGAACAGAAATATAGTAATTTTTTTTTTTATATATTTTGCCTTTCATAAGGCTTAATTATCTTTTTTTTCCTCTACAAAAACTAGTTAGAAGTGGCTGTGGTCACGCAGTCAAGGTGGCTGAGACATTTCTACTTGAAAGTCCCTCACGTTTAACTGTCGCATACTGGCAGAACACCACTGACTCTTAGGGACCACCTGTTCATGTACAATTACTGTAACTGACAACTGTTCATATGAACAGTTCTCACTATAAAAATAGTAATGCCCCAAAGCACACCTCCGCAACACTGCAAGTTTTACCATCCCCTCAGGATCGCATGGAGTTTTCCTTCCTCTTTATGTCCGAGTGCTTCCTACAGCATTCGTTCACATACAACTCAATTTTTCAGCCCTTCTCTATCAGCCCTTCTACATCTCAACAACTCCCATCTGTCAAAATCTCTTCCTTCATAGCATAAAGCCAGTTGTAGCTCATCAGTACACAGTACGGAGCACAGACTGATTATGGACGGCACACACAACCGAGCAGAAGTGAACATACACACTTTTGTGTAGCTGTGTTTGCCCTAGAAAGGGAAAACCCAGTTCAGAAGACAGAGGTGTAGGGAGTACAGTTATCTGGATGGCAAACAGAGAAGGTAAGAGGAAAAGCTAATAAGAGCAACATGGGAACGGGACAGCAAGGGAATTCAAGCTTAGAGATCTGGAGAGGACGAAGAGAAACATAATCTGTTCGTGGTGCAAGTATGCGTGAAAGACATAGAGGGAAGCCCAGGGGACTCAGTATAAAGCCCAAAAAGCAGAAAGCATTAGCTTGCTGTCTGTAAAAATACAGAAAGAATAATGTTATACAAGGAAACCACCAGAGCTCTGGAGAGCTTCCACATCAAAACCACACATACGACACTAAGATTTTTGTCCTGCTTGTTTTCAGAAATAATGCTCCAATTTCAGCATTTTCCAATTTCAAAATCACAAAAGCCATCCAAAGCAGACCGAAACATCAGGAAACGCAAGGTCAAAAACTCTCCATTATAGTAGTTAAAAACTTTTAAAATCTTTCAAAAATTATATTCCTACTCTCTATTGAACAAAATTTCCCACTGATAAGCCACTTAATACAGCTGTTTTAAATTATGGGTACTCAAATTTATTAACATTCGATGCCTACATTCCTAAATGTAGTTTTAACTACCTGTTCACCCACACGTTGTTATTGCAATACTCTCTCACTCCTTCAAAATTAACGAAGTCAACAGAAAATGCTTTTAGAGTAAGAAAGCATCATTTTCCCCCTCCTGTAAAATCACACCAGATTTCATCTGGTGTCAATAATTCCGTCAATAATACTGACGTATAAGGGGCTGTTACAATTAGGCAAAAATACGTTAAAACTAGTATCTTCTATTATTCAAGATTGTCTGGTTTGTATAGGTGGAAATAGGTGGAAATTTTCCTTAATTAACACAGCACTGTTTGATATCAATTAGCCCTACCTGGATCAAGATTTTCTGGGAAACCTGTGAAGAAACTTACTCTGCCTTTGAAGCCATACTTAAGAAAGTGGCATATCCTTAACGGGATTACTAAAGGTTTACAATTCATTTTTGTCAACCAGATTAAAATTACTTGCTCAGTTTTTGTTTTTACGTCACTACTTTAGTATCAGAATCCTCTATGCTCTTTCACATGATTCTATTGATGTTTATGCATGTACGTAAACACGTGGAGCATCCCAAGTACATGTGTATGTATGTCAGCCTAATCAAAACTCTTAATTTATTTGAAGCAAGATTTTAAAAGTCTAACGTTTTATCCAGCTAACCCTCTCTCCCCCTCTACTTTTTAGCTGTTTAATGATACCCTGGAGCTGCAAAGACGAGAATTAATCACAGGTCTCTTGAGAGGTCTAGCTTGGGAGAGCTTACTACCCTTTGACTTCTCATTTCTCACGTCTTCCAGGCAGCTACAAGAGCTCTTAAACGCATAAGGAATCTGAAATCTATGTAGCAAGAGCAACTGGTCCCAACTGAGGATTTTTTTACTGATTCCCAATATTGCTGCTAATAGAAGGGATAGCAGTGCTACCCTACTCATGGCTAGCCCCGAAGGAAGAGAAATAACACAAAGGGTAAACAAAACTAACCAAGCTTATCATATGAAATGGTCTTATTCTCCTCGCCCAACGCTGGACCTTTTTAATGGCTAAAGAGGATGATTACCCGTTTGTGTCGGCCATTTCTGATAGGCACCTGTGCAGCAGCCGTCCTCCAGGGGAGAGCTTGAGCAGAGTGGGCAGAAGAAACATAAGCCACGAAAACACTGCTCACTAATTCTGCACGAAGTCAGAAACCATCCCTTCTAATATTAAAAGAGATGAATTTGTTGTGACCACTTAACGTACCTTAATGAAGTAGGTGCCATAATGTTCACTTGTGTCATGATCACCAAATAATTTCCCCCAATAATAACAACGTGCCTTACGCTTCAGTTTTTGCATGACAGTTAGGCTTATCAGTTCAAGTAAGAACTGAGACTTTAGAATGACGTAGGTTTATAAAAATTCCTTTGACAGAGAAGCAGATGACACTGCTATGATATCAGATACACAGTAAGATGCTTGCAGTGATGTTTATATAAAAGAGAATTCACTTTTTTCTTGGAGTTAGGTGGTTTGACAGAATAAAACACTGATCTATTCTAGACTTCAACATTTCATTCTCACTGAACTTCTTAAAAATTTGTAAGTATTTAAAATACTTCAGGAGACTTAGCTGAGGTGGATAGAAACTACGCTGCCATTTCATTTCACTTTCTAGTTCTGCGCACCAGCATTCAGTTCTGAAACATTTTTATCATCTTTCTGTTGACTGGCATTTGGAAACACCCACTTCATTCTTAGCAGCTTCACTCACTGAATCATTTTCAATTGTGTTGAAGCAAAGTAGCGCAAGTGGATAGATGAAAAATCATATCTGACTACTGTATGACTCTCTTCTTTCTTCCTATTTTTTTCCCTTTGCTTTTAAAAAAAAAATTCCCTGCACTTCTGTCAGACTCACATTGGATGGTTTATAAGGAAAATGTGCAAACTGTATCTTTTTAGTAGTAATTTTGCAACATAAACTGTAGTTTCAATATTTTTTGATTTCTTTTCCCACAACAATTTCTTAGCGTACCTAGCTACATGCAACACCTTTCACACAATTTCAGTGTCTTAAGTCATACTTAACAGCAAGTTACACATGAAGTGGTCACACGCAACAGGTTTATTTAATAGCAAATGCAACATATTGCAAAGCCGCAGCACACGCTAATCTTATGCATTATTTAGATTACATCCTTGTGCATATCTGACTAAGAATATAGAAACAGACTCCTCTAGGATGCAATTCAGTGCATAAGCCTAACTTCAGTGCTCTGCATTTTCCTCAGGAGAAGCTGCTCTGTTAGGTGACTACGGGCAGCAGACTTAGGCGTTAGTCATTGATCTATAGAAGTAAAGGGTAAAATAGATATTCCCCCAAATAATGAGGTCCTCAGAAATTTCTTCTGAGACACAGTAATGGAAATGACGATGGAAAAAAAAAAAACCACACCCAAAGCCCAAAAAACAACTACACAAAGCTAAAACACCAAGAAGTAGATGCATCTTTGTATCTTGCCATTCTTCAACATCACCTATAGCGGATAGCACTGACTTGGTCCATCTTGGTATGTTTCCAAAGGTAGATCACAAAGTCCTTATGGTTTTGGACATACAGATTTAGAAATGCTTACAGAAGAGGATGGAACTAATGTCCTCCTGTTTTTACTGCTTTTAAGTGCGATTTCTAAATGGAACTTCTCAGTTGCTAACCCATTCATCTTAGGATTTGTTTATAATTCTTTATAAGGAAGAGGGTTTTTTTTTTTGCCCCGGCCCTTCTAATTGTGGGGATTTATATTTGAAATAAAACTTATGATTTAATCAGTGATGAAAACCAGCTGCAGACAAGATAAAGCGTGATAGTCTCATGCAGAGCACAGATTGCACATAATGTAACTAACAAACGGAGGAGCAGGGTGACATCATAACTGCCATTATTTCTAAAGCTGGGCTGCCTGACTGAATGGTGAACTAGAAATTATCCAAATTTAAAACAGGAACATTTGCAGAAAAGTAGTTTCCAGTGACGATGAGGACAGAACTTTGAATAAGAGAAAAAATACTGGTCTTCATTTGGACAATATTGAGAAAGCTTCAGTTCTTCAATCAAATCATTTCACACCCACACAGCCTTTTATAATCTTTTCGGTAAAAAAAGCAACAAACCAGCAGAAAAAAGCATGTTTTCACCCTCAACAACCACATCCTACAGTAACCACATGACCATCTTTCTCCTGACCCTCTTGGCGAAGGGCGTTTGGGGGAATAAAATATTTTATGTAGCTAGTTTGCCAACGGTCTGCACACGAGTAGCAGTCTAGGGTGTAGAACAGAGTAGTTCAGTCGGAAGGGACCTACAATGATCATCTAGTCCAGCTGTGTATAGCCACTGTCAGTCACAGCTAACATCATGAATGCTTTTTATCAAAGCAAAAATAACAGCATACGTTTAAAACATTTATGTTTTCTCGGACCCTGCTTAATACGCATGGAAAACTCAATCACTTTTCTCCACCTCTTAGTCAAAATTTTTTTTCAGTTCAAATTGCTGCAATACTGGGCTACCTTCCTCAACTAAGAACTGAAGAATGGAATCCTCGTCAAGAGGTAGTATTTGTGAAGAACTGAAAATCAAAAAGAAATAGAAACCAGATGATAAAACATTAGCAAAAAAGGAAGAGGGAATGTAAACCCACTTGTTCAAGTTTTCACATTTGTAAAACAAACCTGCTCACAAGAGAAGTAATGAGAATCATCTTCTCATTACAATTCATGCATACCTCGGTGTAGTAAACAATTCTTTTTAATTATGATTAAAAAAGCAATTATGCCACTAAAACTAAAATTTACCTCTGCATGGAAAGGACAAAGTTCAGCATTGACACGGGGCAAGGAGACCCGAGAGGAGCAAGCTGGCTAAACCACAACTGTGATGTTTTGCCTGACGTGTGTACTTTTAGAAAAGAATCTCAGCCCTGCCAGAAATTGCTCTAGCGCATGATTTAGCGGAGCGCCAAGCAAGTGGCTGGAGCTCCATACCAACAGCCGGAAGACCCGTGCCTACGATGCCCACAGGATCACTTCAAGAAGACACCAGATGTTTGTACACAGCGAATCAGGAGAAAGAGCTACGCTTCCAGCACTCGTTTTCTGCCTCTCTGACTGGGCTGTTCCTAGCACAGGATGCATCAGAAATGACAAGAGAAAGAAACCAATGTTCAGATTTTCACAAACTAGAAAACCCTTCAGGTGCCAACAATGGGCTTTTATTATTTAAGAACAGAAAATCAGCTTTCTCTGTTTCTAAATAGCAGGAGGAGATGGTCTTCCAGGTCCCAGTGAAATCTGGAGAGAAGCAATTCATCCTCTCTTCAACTACAGCTTCGTGCTGAACCACTAAGAAGCCAGGGGTCAGACTTCTTAACTCCTGAAGGGAACACAGGCACCGGTCTTTTAATCTCAACCCTTTGCGCACAGGAAAAAAAGCAAATCACACCCCAATTCCTTGCAGGGTGGGCAGGGGTGGGGAGGTATCTCCCAGTTAGGACAAAGAAGATATATGCAAACTTTTGTATCCTGACCTAAGGCATAAAAAGCAGCAAGTACCAGTATATATAGAAAAAACTTCTGGGGGAAAGGGCTAAGGGACATTAAGCTTAACTGCTAAATTCAATGTTTAACTTTCCACACTCACAGCCCCAGAAATATGTTTCAACTTTTCCTGCCCTATTTGTGTGTATGCATTCGCTTTTCAGAAGTAAAAGCAAACAGGATCCTTCATCAATGGGAACTTAAGAAATTGACATTCATTTTTAAGATCAGTTAATTTTGTGTGTATATATATATACACACAAATGCTAAAACTGTAGTGTTGATCAAAGGCACTTTGTACGAATACATAATGCATATATATAGACATACACACGCAAACAGCTGCAATAACATTTTGCAAATAAAGTGAGTCAAATAAGCTAATTCTTTTTTGAAAATAAGCTGCTATACAGGAATAAATATCCACATTTGAGCGCAGTGAAATTTTGATCAGTAACAAGACACTATGTCCCGTATGGCCCTAGTCATTAAGAAAATTGGGAAAAGATAATACCACAGCATTAGCAAAGCCCATGCATTTTATTCTGCAGCAGAAGACAGCATCCTTTGAGACTGAGTAACCGTCACGGATTCTAAAGTACAAGGGGATTATCAGAATTACCTCATTTGAGCTTTTTTTGTCCTGTTCCTAATTTAAGATCCTTTTGGATAACCCAACTGATGCTCTTAATTTTCTCCATTGAGGAACCAGGAGTGGACAGCGGAGGTGGCTGGGGCTTGGCTTTCTGAACATGCCCTAAATCCCGCTCTCCTACTCTCTGCTTTGAACCACAGAGTAGCTCCTCCGTGGGTGCCTGTGGCATGGCTAGAAATGGCCCTCGGCACCCGCATCTGCCCCAGCTGCCTTCACAAAGCCCTGATCGCTTCTCTGGAGACACTGGCGGCTAACCAAGCAACGCATTTCCCTGAAGTCAGAGGTGTGCTTGCGCATATATACGTATGCATATTCACTCACAAAAAGTTTTAAGTAGACTGAACGCTCCTCGGCCATTACCGTGGACATGCAGTCCTAGGCTTCTAATAATGCTTAAGATGAGAGCAATTATTTTATTATTTTCCTAAAAAATAGCGTAGAAAACCAGCGCATCACATGCATGCTCCAATTTTCATTACTGTGCAACTCTTCTCATACACTCTTAGAAGTCTAAAATTGAAGATGGAAATATTTCAAAGTAATAATAATCATAATAATTACAAACACCCTGCTTAGAAAAAAAACTACCTTGTATACGGTCCCGTGTTTTTGGGAACTTTCTTCTGCGTTTCTCCATGTTTAAGTATTTCCACAGCAAACTGCACCGTGTGCCTTCACAAAACCTGTGTGTGTGTAGGGAAGACTTCAGTCACAAACAAAAGATACATGCAAAATTCAGACATTGAGACGGAGACAGTTTTTTGCGTTTTGTCAATCTGATTCGATATTCATACTGGGCATCCGCATAAGAATTTCATTCGGTCCTTATATGAACTTTACTACCAATGCAACTTTTTCGATGCTCATTAAAAAACTGTAGCTGAAATTAAATGGCAATTCAGAAGGTCCCTGACCCTGAAATAAACAATCCTGCTGCTCCTATAAACTCATTACTAGACATAGTTATAAAGCATGACTTTTTTTCTCCTCCTGCTTTTTTTTCATGAAATATCAAGACAGTATATTTGATGTGAAATTAATACCAGCTCTTTTCCAGAATGAGTGGTAAAAAATACAGATTTCTGTATGCATAGGTCTAAAACACGTTTCCTTTAAATTGCCCTTCATGCAACCTCTGATTGTAAGAGCAAAACGGTAAAATCAACATTCTCGAAAAAGGTATCGGTAACTGCATTTCAGTGCAGTTAAACTCCAAATTTAAAAGAAAATGCAACAAAATTTACCTAAGAAGAGAAATGTAACAAACAAATATGACAAATAAATGCAACAAATTAAATACTGCTACATTCCTCCATTTTTTCAAGTGACAGGAAAGTTACTGCCATGCATTATGCTTCAGCCCTGAGTATACGCAGTGTATTTCTCAGAGAGAGAACGTGATTATTTCATTGCTACCACACCACGAAAACTGGCTCCTACAGGAGCCATCCTGCAAGGCAAATGCCCAAATACGGCACAGTGGAATCTTAATAGCTACGATATAAATTATCACTGATTACCTGATACAACCAGCATCTGCCAGTCAAAGAGAAACAAATCACAAGTAATAACCCCTAAACTGTACATACTGAACATACACTAAAATATTCAAACTGTATTTTCATAGTCTATATAGACTTATAAACCAAATTTTCTGTATTTAATTTGTTTCAGTACGATTATTTGTCGAGAACTCATAAATGGAGTTATGTTTCATTGTAAATAACTAACTTATTCTGAGCAGAAACTGACTACGAAGAAGTAAAATAATGTGTTCAGCCCCAAGTGAGAAAAACCCCACATTTTTACTACCAGTAGAATACTTATCATCGTCAGTGTTGGTTTACTGTGTTATTTACATCTGTGTTATTTATGTCTGAAGAGCTGTAGGCCAGAAAAAACCGATGTACACCAAATATAGGTTAGTTAAGAAAGGGAATGACTGAGGCAGTATAAGGCATGATTTAAGGTACTTGAAGTATTAAGACTGGATGGCAATAAGCATCTCTAACACACCCGAGTTTCCAATGACTGCAGCTAGCTAGGAAAAAATTGTAGCATTTATAGCCCCACTGAGGTCAGCCACAAGCTTTCCCCTACGCACAACTGGTTTTTTCTCCCCAGTATTATTTTTTTCTCTGTTATTTTGATATCTGATCAAACAGACTATTGCATGGATACACATGTGTCACATTAATGCATCTAGTCTATTTTTGCATTATATAGGCACAGGATAAACTTATAGAGTGACCTGAAAAGTCATCTAGAAAACTTTCAGGGTCAGCATATCACTGATCATCTCTGTAGTTTGCACACCTTTCTATCTAGCTGCTTATAAATATTTCTTTCTCTAGATCTGTCTTGTTTATACAGAAGGTTACAGTATCACAAGTATTCTGTACACCCACATATAAAACCAGAGCACGAACAGTGTTTTAAACTCGCAACTTCATGGTATTTTAATCAAAAGCTATACAGACAAATAGTTTTCCAATGAGGTAACGCTTTTTATGTGTTCTTGGCAATGCCACTCACAAGTAGTGACTGTATTAATGGCTTATTCTTTGTAAGTAATGATTGCACTTTAATTTTCATGCATACATGCAACAGCTAACAGGGAAAGAAAAAATCTTATATGCACAATATTATTCTAGTAGCAACATCCCAATCTGAACAGTTGCATTTCATCTCCGAGTCTTACTTTAGCATCTGGAAGAGTATGCATACAGTAAGTGGGGAAGATTAAACAGTTGCTAGGTCGTAGATAAAAAATTGTCACTACTCTGGGCTTTCTGAAGACTGCTACTGAAAAAGACACACAAATTTTCTTTTGTTTTTCTTCTGCTTGTTGTAGGAACCCATGGATGGTCAAGATTTCTTATTTGGGTGGAAGGCAAGAAATGTAACAACATGTATTATCAACATAGAATCATACAATATCTCTAGTTGGAAGGGACTCATAAGGATCGTCAAGTCCAACTCCCTGCTCCTTGCAGGACTAAACCACACGACTAAGAGCGTTGTCCAGATGCTCCTTGAACTCTGACAGGATTGGTGCCATGACCACTTCCCTGGGGAGCCTGTCCCAATGACCAGCCACCCCCACAGTGAAGAACCTTTTCCTAATGTTCAATCTGAACTTTCCCTGACACAGCTTTCATTCATTTTCTTGTGTCCTATCACTGGTCACCAGAGAGAGGAGATCAGCACCTGCCCTGCCCTACTTGAGGAAGGTGTAGACTGCAATGAGGTCACCCCTCAGCCTTCTCTTCAAGCTGAACAAACCAAATGACCTCAGTTGCTCCTCGTAAATCTTGTCCTCCAGACCTTTCAGCATCTTGGTTGCCCTCCTCTGGACACACTCTAATAAACGTAAGTGAAAAACGTAGATAAGTAGTCCTTCAAATTGCTACACGGACTAAAAACAAGTGAAGTTTAATAGGAATAAACAAATCAATTGAAGTAATGGCCATAGACAGAGGAGTAGATTATGAAGAAAACCTGAATATATTGATCTGTTTTCTGATATTTAGATCATATTTTGACATACAGAACACTGGTGAGCAGAAACTGCTGCATCTGACTTTTTTCTTCAAACAGAGGACAACGACAGCATGAGTACACTCATAGGAAGAAAGGATCATAAGACTCATAAGGAAGAAAGGATCATGACACCCATAACAAAGAGGGGCCACAGGGAAAATGATTCTTCCTCTTTCAGTCTTTTGATCTTGAATAAACTCAACATGGTATCAGCACCATTTTGTCCCTTGATGACATGGCAATGCCATCACCTTCGTATCTGAAATAAATAGTATTATCTCTCTTACTTTGTGAAATAAATTTGACCTCAATGAATTTTACAAACAATTAATTTATTTGCAGTGTTAATATAGTCTGAAATTTATAAAACAATACTAATAGAGACTTAAAAGGAGTAATGAGATGCAAGGATTTTTTTTTCAACGGGTCTTAGTTACATTGCAAATCATAGAAGAGTTCAAAGGGTTTATCACCAGACAATAAACATTGAAGTTCTTTGCATAACACAACCGTGAATCAGTATTTTTTTAAAAAACACAAATTCAGATATTATAATTAATATATTCTTTTAAAATCATTTTGTTTCACACGTCGACATCAGTACTGATGTGACATCATATTGTTTTTAATCTGTGTTTGGCTTTAGGCTTTATATCATATTTTCAGAATTCATTATAAATAATGACTGGTTTGAGTATGCATTACTTGTGCTTTACAATGCCTAGAGTTAACGGGACTTGGAGCTATTTTTGTTCCTATTATCGTGCTTATCCTGGAGGTTTCTGACTTCAGGCAATCAAGATAAAGAGGTATTTTGGTCCTCCGAGGGCATTGTTCCTGTGAAAAGGAAGCTATCAATGATGATGATATTGCAAACATGCACAAAGCACTTATCACTGTAATGACTGTGCCTGTTTTGAAAAACTTAAAAGTAAATGCAAAAAATGTGTTTTCAGATTTGGAGACTGACTACTAGTTTCCTCCTTCACTTTTGTCATTAGGCTTGGACAATTATCGCCAGGATTCCACTTGAGCACAAACAGCTCAACTGACTACAGAGACAGGCTTGTCCAGCTTTTCACAATAGATGGCAAACTGACCTGTTGTATACTGAGCATTGAACAAGAGCCAGTGTAGAAAGAACAGCTCAGATGATAAAAAAGATGCTTGCCATTCTCTTTTGCTAGCTGTCAGAAGACCAGTAACTCTGTTACGCATTTCCACTAAGCTTCAGACTGACCGACATGTTTAAGCCCACAGAGATATTGTTGTGCAGATTGGTTCTGCCAGAGGAAAACGTCAGCAACTGTGGAACAACCCACATTCCAGAGGTGCAATTTTTTTGACTAGGTGACAGTAAACAGACAAATAAATCTGTTCTTACAATAGCTTTTGCCCTCAAGTTTCTTCGCCACAGTGACAAGTTTCTTGAGCAGTACAGAACTTTGACAGGCATTTCAAATATTCACATATTCAAAAATGACAGGCATTTCAAATATTTCTCTCTGGCAGTTAACACAGCTTCAGTTTTATCTAAGGTTGATTTAAAATAGGAAAAATACCATGAATAACAAACACCTGCAAGCCACTTGGAAATGGTTAAATCTGATCAATAAGTTATATCTTTGTTATAAGTTATAAGTTATATCTTTGGAGGTGCTGAATAACTCCTAAAGAAGCCTGTCGACCTATAGAAAGACCCAGGACAATCCACTCCACGCTTTATCTAATTTAATACTTGTATTTAGGTGCACTGAAACTGGGTCGGGTAGGCAATAGATATGAAGGTAGCACTGGAGGTAACTGCTCGGTAAGAACAAAAATGTATTATTCCTCGAACTCTTTCAGTAGTTTCACAGAAGGTTTGAGTGAAGGAGTTTGAGTAGGAGGGACAAGAAGAACAAACTTTGCATGTTTCACTCCAGACAGCTCTTCTACCTCTTGCGATCTTTCCCAAAGGAATGAGCAGAGTTATCTTATCACAGTTTCTATAGCTCCTGTTGGAACGCCAGTGTTTTGTTATCACAGATAATAAGACATTTTAAACCCAGGTTGCCTGATCTCGATTAAAAGTATGCACCGTTTTTCCAGATTTTAAATCTATGAAATTTGTAGCCTGTGAAACTGAAGATGAGATACTGCTGAGTTTAAAATAGCAGCTACTGGAATTTCATCAAGGTGTTTTTTTGTTTCATACGAAGGTAGAGCAAGGAAAAAAGAATGGTATTAAAAAGCAGATCAAGGAACGTTTCAGCATGCTTTCTACTGTTAGCTGCCCAGCAGAATTTCATGTTTCATGGAATTTCATGGAAGCCAGAGTTTGGTAAATACAGACACACGTAGATGTATGTACGTATAATAGAGACTAGATCGACTATAAAACTACAAATACACAGTCCGCACCTTAGCTCCTCGAGTTTTATAAAACAAAAGATTTTCAAAAGGAGGTTAAAAGGATGACCTCATATTTAGTTAATGATTTATAAATATTGTGTTCCTGCACATAATGAAACAGAATCTACAGAATAATACAGTCAAGTACTTTTGGGTTTTTTAAATACCCTTAGGTTAAATGCCAAGATACTAGGTTATATATAAAATAAACAGCAAGTTAAGAAAACACATTTTTTTCCTCAAACTGCAATACTTCAAAATATCTCAGGGCTAGGTAAACAGCGTCTGCACTGCTAAAAATTTTATTAACAAACCAGTTTGTCCTTATTCAGGCAAAATTTCCAGTAGTTCGATATATACAGCCATCACATAAAATAGTTAGACAAGGTGGGACTAGAATGGTCCAAGAGAAGAAACTTGAAAAATGGATAGTAAAGTAGTCAGGGAGTAAACAAGCAAGTTGAATGGTTGGGGGGGGCGGGGCACGGGGACGGTGTTGTACTAAAAAAATCATTCCAAAGACTAATATTTTAAAGAAAATAAGGCATAACATGTTCAAACAGGCTGGAAAAGAACTGAAGACAGTACACATGAATAATAGAAACTGACTATTATTAACCAGCCATCTTTATATCCACGCACCTGAGTAAAACAGATCCCATGTGAACTGAAGAGGACCAAGCAAATTATTACCGAAGAAAACCCAAACCTGCTGGTGATGGTGCTCTCCACTTTCTTCCAAGAGGTACAAAAGAAACTTTCATTTATTAATTTTCAGTCATATTGGTTCAATACACACGCTCCTCCCATACAACGTGTCCTCCCTCTTGACTGAAACTGTTGCTTGTATTGCAGTCCTCTATCTGGAAGATGCTGCCACACATTACAACAAAACAAAACACAACACTCCTAATTAATTTTCAGATCTTTTTGTCCAAGATACAAAAACTGCCTACGATGCCCTTACTCTTGATCAAAGGAGCATTTTGAAGTACCACGTTTAGTTACTAGAGGCTGCAGAAACTGAAAAATGTGAGTTACAAACATTCACTCGAATCTAACCGTTCCCTTTCTTCGAGTTTTTAACTCTCTTCCTACCCTTTCCATTGTCTAAAAGCTCTAACCAATTCTTTGGGTCTGATCGTGCTGGGCCGTGTAAAAACAGCATTAAGTATTCTGTGACACGTCTATCTGTGAGTGAACGCTGGACAACTAATGTGCCCATAGATGCTCCCATGAAGTTTCAACAGAAAAATCGAACGGCATGCGTTCCTCCGATACGGATGTTGCCATAGTTAACATCATGCACATAGCTCACGTAACACGATACCAGACCTGCTCTTCTAAGCTATTTCCAAATGAATAATTTCTTTTCAGTGTTTTAAGATTAACAACAGCATCTGACCAAAGAACGTAACATCACCTTACACAGACGTCCCAGGAAATTAGGGAGAACTTATGACTATTACATTTCTCGCAAACATTTTACCTGCCTTCCCAATTACTGTGTTGTTTTCACAATGCTGGCACCAGCGCTTCTTCTATCTAGGTTAAATATCACGGAATAGGGAAGAGATATTAATGAGACCGACAACAAAAGTGAAATAATTTGCCGTGTTTTAGAGCTGCATTATAATGCGTAATAGACTTTTTAATAACATGAAATGAGACTGATTTATAAATCTCTAGAATGACATCTGAAAAGGACTTCGATGGGCTGGTAAAAAACAAATGGCAACTAATGTATCTTTCACGTTGGCTGTGGCAGTGATTTACTGTGTTGTCTGCAATGCTAAATATACATCATAAATCCCTCCAACAGAAGCCTTATTATATTCATCCATCTCTTCCCTATGAGCCAACAATTTCTTCTTTCATAAGCTTTATTGTATAAAAAGGAACTCATTATATAAAATAAAACGCAGGCTAAAGCCAGCGATCTTACATTAACCTAATGAGGACTTTATCTAAAGGATGCATACTGGAGATACCCTGTGGTTATGCTATTGTTAAAGACTATTTATCGAGTGACAGTGGGCAAGCCCCTTTTGTGGAAGATAAAATGATACAGAGCTCTTCACAAACCAACATCAACTGATCAGTTTTCTGCTTCAGTATAAGCTACTGTATGCAGTCTATTGCGTAATATGAATTGGAAAGCAAGATCTCAATAGTTTGTAAAGGAGCATGACTATGAGGAGGGATCATTTACTGACTGAGACAACATGAAGTAATTAGAAGAGAAAGGCAAACGGAACCTTAATGGACAATTAATAAGAGCGTGAAGAGGGTCTCCTTTCAGTCAGTTGACAATGAAAATTCAGATGTTCAGACCACTGAAGCCCACCATTTGGTGTTTTCAAAGCACCTTTTCCACTGTTTAGCACATGGGCAATGGCGATAAAGCACTATGACGGGGACATACTTTCACTCGGAGCAAGCTCCCACCACTTACTATCCTGTGAAGATAATTTAATCAGCTGTTGGAAGAATAAACCCAGAATTAATCTCTACTCGTATTTCTATGAAAACAAGTATTTCAGCAGCAGAAACAATAACCAAATTTCCTTTTTAGCACCAGTTCCCTGATCACTAATCAGGGCATCTCTTCAGTTTCTTGACAGGGAAAAGAGACATTTTACCTATTCCCCACTCTCAAGGCACAGAGCAAATTATCAAGAAGAGATACAAGCAGACATCAGAAATAAGGCCACCTGCTATGATGAATCCTATGCAAGACACAACAATGTGTGGATGCAACCTTGGAGCCAGGTGACATTCCACAGTGTTGAAAGCTCACTGGTAAAGGCAGGGAGGAGAAGGCATCAGTCTCAACAGTACCAAAAGGATGTTTGGGGAAGGGGATGCCAGAGGGAAACTACAATCAGTGATCTGTCACCTAGATTAGAGAGATACAAGCGACTCTTGATACAGTTGAGAGACGGACTTGCTCCTGCATAGTCTCTCAAAACACTGGAATTTCAGGCAGGCAATGAAAGAAACAAGTCAGCCCCGTTCTGCTTTTAGTGTATTCAGAATATCTAAGGAATGAGATGCTAGATTCCCGGTTTAAATCTGTACTACCTACTTGCTTTTTCCATGGAGTTCTGCAGGCTGCTGCGGTGGCTGGCCATGATAGTAAACATTCCTCCATTGTTCATGTGGCTGCTTTTGGCGATTCTCCAGAAGAACGCTGCACAACTGACTTTGCCGGCTTGGAAAGATAAATGTTTTTAGGATTTTGGAATCAGATGTGGATGATCAGGAACATGTTTGTGGCCTTTTAATCTCACCACACCTTATGCAGAAAGAGAGGCCTACACGTATCATTTCCAAAACGAAAAATCCTTTGCTTGTCTTTTATATTATTCTATACGTGTTTTGGAGGGATAAATCACACACTTTATTGAAGGAGAGGTTTCAAATTTACTTGTAACTACATGCGTCTAGGAGTTATTGGAAGGAAGGTTGATGGCTGCACTGCAGAATACTTTTGACTTGTTAATGCAGGGTTGTTAACTGAAAAGAAAGCTAATGATGTTTTTGGCAGTGACAGTAAGGCAATTGCTTCATTCATTAAAAATGGTTTCTTATTAGATCACAAAACCCCCAAAATCCTAGCATTTCATCTATCTGTATTTAACTTTGGGTATTTGAAGGGGTTTTTTTAATTATTTTTTTCCCCAATAGAAACCACCCCAGTAAGAGGTGATTCTTTTTCTAAACAAAAGATAAAGACATCTGATCACTGCAGCTCTTGAGGTCTAGAAACATACTATAAGACATTTCCTTTTCTTAAAAAGGTCTACATTTATTTACTGCAAGTACGTATCCTGGTTTTGTCAGGCAAACTGTGACTGTCACACATGGCCTCTGTGTAAGGGTCAGGACAGCTCACTTAGGGTCCAGTTGGAGCTTTGCTCCAGATAAATTCTTGTAGAAGCAAAATTTTCAATCTTCTATAAAGTTTTCAGCGTTTTCCAGTGGAAGTGTGGGCATCTGACCATTACAAATTTTAAGTCCACTGAAAAGAACCTTTCTTTTCATTAGCAAGCTTTGATTTCAGGCACAGATTTTGGATCCTATCCACAGGTTAAAACTGAGTTGTTTTTTAAAAAATATGTACAAGATAGTGGTATCTCCCTAATGGAGGGAGAATGCATTTTTAAAATTAAGTCTTTGTGCAATACCACTATCCTTAATTGAATGGAATTGGTTTTCTCCGTATCTTTGCTGTCTTCTCTGTTTTCTTTTTTTTTTTTTTTTTTTTTTTGGGGGG
>VZSC01005679.1:244449-263554 GCA_013398225.1 Steatornis caripensis
GGGGGGTGGTGGTGGTGCAGGAAAGGACATCAAAACATAAGAATTCTTATAGTTCATCTTTCTACTCATTCTTATTTTTCCTACCCGCTTCTGCAACAAAGAAATGAAACACACTAAGGGTTCTAAATGGGTTTAAGCCAATGTTCGCTCTTTACTTTCCTATCAAACTCCTTTCTGCCTGCTGCTTGTTATTTCTCTTTACGTTACATTCCCTGAATCATGAAGACGAGAGACTAACACTAAATATCAAAAGCATGCATATACCAATCACACATTATTCCCATTTCCAGTAGCTAAACAAAACAACTGTGGTTTTGCCTTGTCTCTGAAGGAAGGAATACAGCAATTAGTAGATCCCAAAGTTCTATCTTCCATAGCATAAATTCATACTCAAATTCTATGCGAACAACTGTAATTTTTAATATAGGTGATTGATTCTAATTCATGCAAGCAAAATTATACGTATTGGCATCACACTGATCAATCACATACCATTTTTGTCTCCTATTTTCCTTATGTATCTGTCTAAATTACAGAGCAGTGTTATGCGAAAAAAGTCTTGGTGATCTCCTCCCCTTAAGCCTGCACTGCTTATATAACAGTGCTGGGCCGTGTAAAAACAGCATTAAGTATTCTGTGACACGTCTATCTGTGAGTGAACGCTGGACAACTAATGTGCCCATAGATGCTCCCATGAAGTTTCAACAGAAAAATCGAACGGCATGCGTTCCTCCGATACGGATGTTGCCATAGTTAACATCATGCACATAGCTCACGTAACACGATACCAGACCTGCTCTTCTAAGCTATTTCCAAATGAATAATTTCTTTTCAGTGTTTTAAGATTAACAACAGCATCTGACCAAAGAACGTAACATCACCNAGTACTACAATATTCAACTTTCGGTTGCTGTTCAATCTGACCTTCCCACCATTCTGCCAAAAAAATTTATTTCAAGCACTTCTCAAAATCTTTAGCTTTTTAATAGTCACGGTATCATTTCATTTGACAATTACCCCATCTGCGTGTCTACCAATCTCCTTGGTATATTTCAGATAAATTACAAAACAAAGCTAAAAACATAACACAACTGTGCAATCTGCTGTGCCACAAATTACCAGCACTCTCAAAAGAGAGGTGGGGTGCAAAATTGCTCCTTTTACAATTACAGTTATATGTTCAAGGCACCAATGCCCCCCAAAGGACTTAATAAGAACAGCAAACTTTATTGTACCTAAATGAATTTTTAAAAGGAGGAAAGAAAGCATCTCATCTCCCAGAAAGACAAAGGTAAGATTGGAAAAAAAAAAAGTGGATGTGATTGCTTAAATGTGAAGGACAAAACCAAAAAACCTCCTGAAGTCCAAGCATTTAGATTATAAATAAGCTACAAGGAAGTCAACAACATTATTTGAAGCATGTGCTTGCTCACTGTCATTTGTCTCTCAAATCACCTCTTCCCTGTCACTTACTGCAACCTTTTTTCCATAAATAAGAGACAATGATTGCTGGGACAAGGATTCTTTGTATTTTATAACTTCCAAGTTATGGGCACAGCAGGCTCCTAATTCCTGACCACAGACCCTCAGGTGTTACTGCAATAAGTATACTAACATTCTAGGGAGTAAGAAATCAAGTAAGTAGCACAAAACCAGACCCGCACGTTTTAAAAGCATGTCTGAATGTGCCATTAAAATATGCTTGTTCTCCAATATCCGCAGTACTACTACTCCATGTAAGCCTCCAAGAAGGACTTGCACTTCCAGCTATCTCACAGGTTTCAAAGAACACTGGAGCAATTAAACGCTTGCAATAAAAACCGCATTAAAAGTTTTCTCATGACTGTTATGTTGGTTTACCACATGCTCAGGACAGGATTAATCTCACCTAACCTTAGGCACGTGCACTGCAGATGTCTGCATCTGAACCCCAGCTTCTTTGGTAGACAGCAGAAACAGATAGACACTTCCAGGGAGCAATTAATCTCTTTCTAGCAGATGCCTCAGATAAGCTGTGCTCTAAAAGTGCCTGTATCTCTCCATTCACTGTAAGCAAAACACAGCCTTATCATCCCAGGCATAGGTGTCTACGCTGACATTGATACTCACTAAAATGAATTCTTACCCAGAAAGGCTAACATTTCTCAAGGATTTACCAGCTGTTTGTAGATCATTTGTAAACAGCGAGAGAGAATCATCACAGCATGACCGTGTTATCTGAACGGGGAAAATACAAAGTCTTCCTATATATCCACTAAAGAAGAAACTAGGGATAGTGACCTTTCGGCAATGACCTGCATGTGAAATATTTGTTTACTTATATGTTTTATCAAAGAATTGCAACCAACTGGTAAATTTTTCATGAATGGGCAAGAAGCGGGATTATTTGCTCTAACATAGAGTTCATCAGAAGGTGTAAAAGCACTTTTATGAATTTGCTTTTCACAACTTTCCTGCGAAAAGGAGATTATGACAGTTTTACAGATGGGTACATTTAAGTACAGAAATATGAAGTGTAAAGTCTAGCTAACAGGGCAAGTTATCAGCAAAGCTAGGTAAGTAGCAATTTTCCTTTCTGTCCTGTTCTCTGAATGCTATGTGACACTGACTTTCTGGAAATTATACTTAACAGAATCTCTCTCACCACCACCACCACCAAAAAAAAAAAAAAACCAACAAAAAACCCACAACAGAGAAAGGAAAAAACCCAGCCTTTTCCCCTTCACAAGTTTTAAACATGCATTCTTTAATATCTAGAAATGAACTTACAATCAGTTCACCAAATTTATGTGCTTTGAATATTCTCTCAAACTGATTAATAAAGCATGNGAGAAAGGAAAAAACCCAGCCTTTTCCCCTTCACAAGTTTTAAACATGCATTCTTTAATATCTAGAAATGAACTTACAATCAGTTCACCAAATTTATGTGCTTTGAATATTCTCTCAAACTGATTAATAAAGCATGAGATAACTAATTCACTGACCTTAACTCCATGATGAATGTGCTAAACTTTATCAGTCATACCTTGTGCTGCAGGAGCTCTTCCACTCGAATAGCAAATATACTCTGCCTGCCTTCATGTTTGAATGGTATCAGCAAAGAAAGAATTGTCTGCTTGATTTGAGTTCATAAGCTACTCTTCAAAGCGCTCCGATTTTTTCCTTTTCGCCCTCTCATATTTTATCTGGCTGTTCACAGTGCATTTGGACTGGGTCATTAGAATAGGTTATGCTGGCCAAGCCTCGCATAGTCAAACTAAAGGACGTTGGGTTCTTCAGGGCAAACACATTCTAGTGAAACACGATTTAAAACAAAACCGTAAACTTTTTTAGACTGCTGTCTGCATCTTGACAAAACATAGCTAGAGTATGTTATCACATACTGCAATATCTAGTTATTGTCTAGTCTTTTTGTATTTTACCTGTGCTGGGCAGATGCAAACCCGGCATAAAAGGCGACAGTTCGCAGGTTTCAACGGCTCCCTTCCTACAAGGCTGACCTCCCTCTGAAACAGGAGTATTTGGTCAGGTCAGTAATAGGAAGGAATTCCAGGGTATGTTTTTGCTTTGTTGTTGTTGCTACTTTACCTTTCTTATTCTCAAACTAAAGCATTTGTCTTTCACCATGTAAGATTTGAAAAAAAAAAAAAAAAAAAAAAAAAAAAGTCCTATAATTCACTCTACTGTTTGCCAGTGGTGGAAATATTTGTTTGGAGGGTTTTTTTAAGAAGAAAACCAGTTAATAAATAATATTAAATGTAAGCAGTAGCACATTCTTTTATTCTTTCAGTTCTTCACTTTATTTCTAATAAATTTCATTTGCAATTCAAAGGGGACCGACAAAGTTCTCTGCTACCCTAGATCCATGTTCTAGAGAGTTCTACCTTTAGCTGAATTTCTAGACGATCCAGAACTTAAGAAAAGCAAATGGTATTGAAAAATAATGCACCAAATAAATAGAAAAATACTGAAACAGAGCTTAAAAATTAAAATAAATGAAGTAATGACCTCGAATCTCATTAACAAAATTAGCTAGGAAAGAGCTGACAGAAAAAAACAATATTAGTTACTGAGCTTTTCTGGTTCTTTATACAGACAGCTACATTTGAAGATAACCAATAGCAATAATCCAGACGCTTACGAGTGAAGTTGTTCTATAGGAATAAACATTATCCTCCATTGTCTCTATTTTAATTAATTTTTTTAAGGTTTAAGATACCAATTATCTTTTTTGCATCTTGACAAGGTTATAAATATTCTTTTTGCAGCTTGAATTTGTGCAATTTCAAAGGACAAGGAAGCAAAAAAGGAAGTAGAGGAGGAAAAAGGAGGAGGAAAAGCTGTCCTAGAGTATTTTACTCGTTTAGGAATAAACGTTGGTGAAACTAGTATTATTTATTCACATACCTTTTTTCCCCTCTCTTCAGAAGGAGTGGAGAAAAGCCCTATTTTACATTTGTGATGAGACAGGAAAAGGAACCACACATTCTTTGGTATCATTTCTGCCTGTATCTTCAAAGGACTTCAGGATTTAGACTAAGAAGAATTTAAATGGTGAAGCACTAAGCTAAGGATTAGTATCAAGAATTCTACGTATTAGAAAGAAGCAACTGTCCATCACAAGACTAAATCTCAGTGGGCAAGAGGCAAAGTGACCCCGGGGCTGGTTTAAAAACTGACAGGACACCTAAGAACTACCTCAAGCTTCACCACTTTCTGTTCCAGGATCAAGAAATACTTTTCAACTTTTCTTTCTCAGAGCTACACCGCATATGGTACACAACTGAAACACAGAACCAAACCAGCATGCAATTCTACTCCCAGGAGACAGAGGGGATGAGAGAGGATGGATGGATGGATGGATGGACGGATGGATGCATGGGCAGAAACCTGCATACAAAACCTATTTATCACGTTGTGAGTCACTGTACCTAGGAAAGGTGCTCAGATATCAAGATGAAGGGTGCAGAATAAAAATCCCACACAAAGCAGCATTTTTTTTTTTTCAGTAATCCCTAAGCCACACATGTGAACACCCCTACCCATGGATGTCGCCGGACTTGTGTACAGCCTTGACCTTTGGAGCGCTGTAAGTCACCAACAGATGGATTATGGATTTAGTAAATTTCATATTTAACATATTTGATCTCTTACAGAAACAGTGTCCTACAGTTAATTTGTCAAAGAGGGATAATCATTAGAGAGATGTGTCTTACATCATGGCTAGTCTGCCAGATGAATTTCTCAGACACTAATCTTATTTGGAGTACATTTACTTGAAGCTTTATTTAAAGTGTTTCTTCTGACAGACTCTATCAGCAGAAGTAACTGTCATAACTATAGCGAGACTATAAATGCTGTCTCCCAAAGAGCAAGCCCTAAATCAATATTTACAAGTAAGCTACAAAAGGTCTCAGAAAAAGTCTGTAAGGCTGCAATATTGATGGGGGGGAAATATGTAATTGGCTCCCTTGAAAGCCTTATCAGACGACAAATATTAGTTCACATAAAATTGCCCAATTAGGAAGAAAGAAAGGAAAAGAGTAATTTTTCCCTCAGGTTTTTGCTTAAGTTTTTTCTCCACTTAAACATCACCAATACAAGTATCATTGGCAATTATTACTGAGGTAACTCATGATCTCATTTTTGAAAGCACATGTCAGCTTATAAAACAAGGCTTCGGGATTGCTAAATATTTTTTTCCCTAGAACTTTCCATTTTTTCTACCAATAAGGAGAAATTATTGGATGGCATCACAACAAAAATAACTTGCATGACTACACAAAGTGCAGAAGAAGGAAGAACACAAGTTCATTTCAATCCAGGTACACAGCCAGAGCTACAGGAGAGTTTTTGCGTGTGTGCGAATAAAGCTACAGTTTTAGATGTGGGTTTTTTTGATAGTCATGGTATTTGAATCAATCGTTCAAGTTATTCAGTCATTTAGGGCCACTAAAATTTGTCTGCGCTGTAAGGTGAGCATGAAGTATGTAGACCCAGTGTTCCCTTCCCCTGCGCTTACACAGTCATTTATACAAGTGTCATAACAACACAACTTAAAACTTGGTGCACAGGCAAAATTCCAGGTTTTGAGGGACTTGCAAGGCCAGCTTTAGCAAAAGCAGGACGTTCCCTACGACAAAACTCAAAGTTGTGATAAAACAGCACTTTCTAATGAGAAATTTGAGGATTTTTACTCAGCCCTACTGACACCTGGTAGAAAACTTTTTAGAATGGCTGTTACACCAATGTGTGTTTAAATAACCTTGCCCTAAACACATAGCTTAGGAATGAAGAAATAAAAAAGTCTGGAAAAGAGTTGGGGAGGGGAAAATAAAAACTACTGCGTTTCTGTGCTTCACCAATACAGTTAATGTTGCATTTTGATATGTTCTTCATAGCACGTATGCAGCCACCTAACGAATGTATAACCAGCCTGAACTTCTCAATCGCGCCACTGAATGCCTTAAAAAAAACATTTAATTTTCACTTGAAAACACAGGCTTTGAACGCACGCTGTAATTGTATCGTTTATCAACATTTAGTTATTTGAATAGCAATGCAAACTGAATGTTTTAAGAAGAACATAGATCCTGCGTCACTCAGTATTTCAGTTTTCAGGAATGCTGTCTTCTATTTCAACACATTAGCATTTCTGTGATTTTGTGATCATTTCTTCGGCAAGGTCAATGCACCCGGGAAAGCCTCCAAAGATCTACCTTTAATCATTCTGCAAGACTTAAGCATCAATGCAACATAAGCACGTACACCTCTCTGTGCACGAGTGTAACACATCTTTCCTACGCGGCAGTGCATGGGCAGCTGGCTCCACCAGATTTTTTTCAAAATGACTTCTGTTACTATTTCAGCTGATGCTAAGTATCTGTGGTTTTTACGTCACCCATCTATGTGGACACAATCATGGAACACGCCTCAAAACAAAAATAAGGACAACAGAAGCTTGGCTTATATGTTTCCCACTTAAAAGCTAGAGATGTCAGACTTCTTCACGTTCGTTTCCATGATGCAGGTCAGCTAAAAACCAACAAGGTACTTTGCATTTGGTGCACTGTGTTTACTGAAATCTTCCTTTTTAACATTAAGCCATGTGAGCCAAGTGCCAAAAATCCCCCAAACTGGATGATTTTAATTTTCAGGGTATCAGCTTGCATTAGCAGTACTGATGGGAAATTCTCTAAGATTTCTACGAGAGCATCTACGGTTATGACTTCTCTCACCATTACCCACCTCCGTTTTGGGACTGGAGCGGTGAAATTATCCAATGAACAGGAAGGAATTCGCAGCCAAACTGCATTCCCGACTAATTACAACCACCTGGTACACGGGAACTTTGCACATGTGCTGAGAGGTGAAACGAATGTGCTGTCTTTTTGAATGCAATCAGCAATAACGTGATTTTACTTGCTGCTGGGTTGCATTAATACATTGGCAAAAGCAAGATCTTTTGAGAGAAGAGGAAAACTAATACTGCTCACATAAGAGAGGAAAAATCCTTAAGAAAGTCAATGTACTAAATTAAATTAATGTCAATAAAGCAGAGATTCTGTATCAGAAAAGGGAAAAAAAAAAAAAGAAAGGATGTGAACTAGCAGCGTAAAAGAAGAAAAGAAGATTTTCCTGACCCAACAGTTCACAAGCTCAGCTTCTTTAAATCACACAGTAAGCCTTTCAGTTTATTTATCCAATGATGAGAGCCAAGCTTTTTCACTCATGCACTGGATGTCAGTTCCAGTAGTTACCTGCTACATTATTTCACCTAAACGCTGTGAAACGGCATGCAGACATCTGTGTTGTCCTGCAGGTATGGGAATCTTGGCCGATTTTCAGAGTAGTTAGAAGCCAAAACCATAATTTGGAGAAAGAAACATGAGCATTGCAACTATGGCTTTTTGGTCAAGCATATTACCGCATTTTGGACTATACTACAAAACAGGTTATTGTTACTCGAAAGTGGAAAGTGGAAGTATGTTAAACAAACCATACATAATTTGGGTTCAGCGAACAGGTTGTTTGCATCAGAGTTTGTCAGCTGTCGGTCAGACAGTCAAGTTATACCAAACAAATCCTTCTTGGTTTGCAAGGTAATGCTCCTGTCATTCACTCAGTGGGTTCCTTCTCTGCTTGACTGAAACTGTCTCCTAGGTCCACAGTGATAACTGACCCTGAAAAAAGCTCTCAATAAATGATGCTACCAAGTATCAACTGAAGCTAAGGCATTTCAAGAAACCCTGAGGCACTGAATTAAGCATTGTATTTGGGATTTCAAGACTTGCTTTCATTGCGATGCCCTGTATCTTACAGACTAACAGAGCTTCCGCACCACAAGAAATACACAAATGCTAATCTCTATGAACAGTACATGTGCATGACCATTATTACGCCTTTTTTTACCTCCCCTACTGCAACCTGCTAGTTCTGAAGGGTTAATTACACTAACCCCCAAAGAATAACTGCGTAAAACAGGTACACATTAAAATCTCCGTATTTTATACGTGAAGAGGAAAGAATTTTTAAACAAACAAACAACAACATAAGAAATGTCCCTCTAAGATCAGTGGTTTGTCAAGATCACAGTTCTGAGAGAAACAACAGAAGAGTCTGTTTGGGAATTTCACACAATCTGAGCCACTTCCCTTGCACTTCCCCAGTGCCCACAGCCATTGGATAGGGGACGTTAGAGGGTTCGTGTACACCTACCCCCTTAGTACCTGCTGCCCGTGAATTTATAAAATCCCTTTTTGAACCTGGGGATTCCTTGTCCGCTTTAAAGCTTACTAACATTAAAGCTAAATATGCATCTCATAATCATCTGAACCACACTGCTTTTCCAATTGGTATTTTATTCTCCCGTTCAAGACCAAGATGTGTTTTAACAAACTCCTTGATGGCTAGTGAGAAATGAAGTACTGCTCCACCCATGTATTCCGAAATTCAAAGCTAGGAATGAAGTGTGAGGTCTTTCATAAGCTTGTAATGTTTTAGGAAACACAGCTTAAAATGTAAATGGCCATTTCATTCCAGGTGTTTCTGTTTTAATTGTGATTTTTTTCACAATAATTTTAATACATTCATTCAAACAGATTTTACGCCGGTCATTTTGTATCAAAAATGGGTAAGTGTATGCTTTGATTTTTAATGAGCAGAAAGTTGTCAGCTATTTTTCATAGAGGGATGTGACTAATTTTATTTTCTAACCTTGGCTAATAGATAATTAGGTGTTTCACTCAAATTAGCTCTGACACAGCTGGAGGCAAAGTGGGAGGAAGCAAAAAGCTGGCTTTTGCCATAAATTTTGTACTATCAGCTACTGAACACCTCTGTGAAGCAGTTGATAGGAAATGCTATATTGGATATGCATAACCTGTGTTTGCGTTTTGTTAATAGTATTCTCAGTTCTTAAGTGAAGAGAAGCTTAATAAAACAAGGTATGCAGAGGAGGAGGATCTCCCATAAAGATCATTAAGTGGATCACTGAAGCTGTACAAATTTCAAAGCAAATTTCCTGGATCACGTACTTCCTCAGGCTTCACACAGAGCGCACTGTCATCCATTAGTATTGTTACTTTAGCGTACTCCCATCACAACCCACAGTGTAAATTGTGACTTGCCTCAGTCCATATCCCTCCAGTTTAAGATCAACAGAACTATTTGTACGTGCTTACATGCATACTACTGCGGTAACTATTCCCTTATGCCAAGCACCCGCTTTCGTGTGATTTTGTTTGGTGGCCACCACGTAGAAAACTAACACCATAACAGTAAGAGCGATTCTTAAGACACCTAAATGAGGAGATGGGTTGACACGTACTGCATCTAACATCGTCCTCTGGGTACAAAGGAGAACGTACACAAACCACACCAGCACGAGGTCTCCTGCAATACCACACGCAATTTCAGCAGCTCTCATAATGCACAAGAGTCTCCATTTACACCAAGTTATCAGCATTTGAAATATTTATTCTTTAACTAGTGCCTCAAAAAGAGCATCCATCATATATCACAGCTGCTTTAAAGCGGCGGTCTCAAAACTTTATGACGACACATTAGAGCAGGCAGCCAAGAAAGAACCACCCCCATTTTTCTTCTATTTATCCAATTATCACTTACCAGAGCTGAAGGACATACTGTCCCTTTTACCTCATTTGTGTTCTTTGGATCAAGGATGCTGCAAGTTTGTTTTTATATTATGTTGACGTGAGATTGCATACGATGACAAGTTTAGCTGACTTTAGAAAGTTGGTCAGATGCCAATATATAATTTCATATTTATGCAGCAGATTATATGTCGTGCTTATGTATTATGTATTATCTGTCACAGCTTAGTAGCTCCTGCACTAATTATTTTTCCATCGTCTGCAACTCGTGATTCCTTTCTTATAATGTCTAAAGTGAAAATCTGATTAGTTTTCTAGTAAATACAATAGACATTCTAAAATTGAACAGGGAATCAATGTATCAAAACAGACACACAAAGACCACAAAGAAAAATGAAGGCTAATCATCATCAATTCAAGTGTATACAAGTGTTGAATCAGGACAGACACACATATTTCAGATTACTCAGGCTCAGCCCTACATTTGCTCATTTTGCTGGGTGCAGTATTGAGATTTGTAGATAGTTGATTTCTAGTTACCTATATTGCATTTTTGTCAGTATTGGTACCTGTCTTTTACACATACTTGTGTTTGCAGTCTTTCAACATCACATTAGCTACTTATTAGAAATGGAGCATTTGACAACAGTCACTTTTGACTGACCAACTGCACCAACATTTTTAGAAAGTTAAGGATAGAAATTTCAAGGCTCATTTAAGCGACATCTGAAAAACTGAAGAATAATTCTTTCTAAAACAAAGAAGCATCTTTACTCAGTAAAATATTATTAGCAATTTATCATCCATTTCATGGTCAAAACACTTCTAGCTTGGCAGAACAAGGTGACCAACAAATGTTGAAAGCATCAACTGTGAAAAGCCTTTCTCAAAATGGCTCCCTAGAAAACCTCAGAAACTTAAATTAGCCAGCCTCCTACCTCCAGCCTACAATTTATTTGAGAGGTCTTATTCCAACGATGAAATAATGATTTGCTTTGATCACATGCACATTCACAGCATCATCAGCAAAACAGTGATTTTACAAGTATTTGCAATAAATTATTCATGTTAAAATAGTCCAAACTTACAAACATCTTAACAAAATTTCCCATTCATCTGGTATCAAACATTCCAATACATGATCACCACCTTGGTAAGTTTTACTGCTTTTCACCTAGACAATGAAAACCACGTACCATTTTTCCCCCCTAAGTCAAGTACCAAATTATGTAGGTTTTCCGTGATGTAAGCCTATTTTTATTGCTGCTGCAATTTTCGAATCCAACAGCATGCTTCTTTACTTGGTTGATGTCATAGGATAAAGACTCCATGATCTTGTTTGGTAGCTTTACGTATCTTATAGTGTTTTTCTGGTATGGTCATTTGCTAATATCAGAAAAAAAGAGAGAAGGTATTTTTCACATATACGTCTTTCATTCATTCTTAATGTTACATGCACGTACAATTTTTGCTAGATGCAAAAATTGCCATCATATCTTCCCAATGCCTTTAAAGACTTCTCCCCCCCCACTACCACCCCCATGCTCCTTGCTGTAGTTCTCATTTCTTTCATGCTTCTGTAAAAGTCAGCCCCTGCCTCCTGGCAACCATATGTTTGACATTATCCTAGCCAAAAACAACTACCAAATGATCATCCCCACTTCTACTGATCATCTGCCATCCACCCAGCTTCTCTTAATCAATTGATCTCTTGCTGCTTCTGAGCTCCAAACAATTGATAATATGTTTTGCCACGCAGTACCATGCTGCTTCATCCTCTCCTCTCTACAAACCGATATTGCGCTTTCCCCAATTTATCTACTGGTCTTCTTCCAAACCAGGGAATCCAGTAAGGTGTTTAACAGAACTTTCCTTCCTCTTGTGGTTGGCAGTGATCTCTAAATACCCAACTGAGTGAAAAAGAAAGCTTCGCTCTGACAGCTAATAAGGAATTCTGCTGAGAAATCATCCACGCCAGCAAGTATCCCTACAGATAAATTGAAACAATGTCAATAAACCTTCTTCAGGTAATGTCTTCAAGAAGAAAAAAAAAAAAAAGACGTAGAAAGAAATTGTCCTTCACTCAGTTTTGGCAACATGAAAATTTCAATCTGTTCCAGAAGGGTAGACCTCCTCCAGGTCTGAATTTGTCTGAAAAGATTTAGAAAAACTGACTTCTTAATTTATCTCCCATGTCTTTGGAACTTCTGCAGATGATTAAGAACTACACAACAAATGAATAAGCACTACTTACAAACGGTCTTCCAGGTTGTCCGAGAGCCCCTTTTTGTATCTTACGGCATTTTAAAGAGCCATTTAAATTAATTATATTTGGTCACATGTATCAGGGATGCAATAACACAGACAGGTGGAGGTCTTTTCACACTCCCAGAAACAGGTGTAGCTCCAGCTACAGAATTTGCATGAATTAGTTTAAAACGTGAGCGTTTTAAAGTTAATGTATTATTGAAGTTGGTGTAAAGTTTCTACGTGGTCAGGGTCGGATTCGTGTCTATATTTAACTGGCAAACTGTTTTCAGAATCCCTTTTTGTTTTCTATATGTTCATTTGCAGTCAATAGTCTAGCAAGGAGGTACGCGAGTTCAACGTGCAAAATGCCTGTTATCAACTCTGTTCATATGCATCTGTGTCCTGCCTTGTTCTGCTCTGGATATTTATAGAGCTGGAAACTTTCTGTAAGAAGTTTCTCAAAACTTTCAGCAATGGCATTGTTTACTGAACATAACATTAACACTACAGGGAATAAAATGCTTATTTTTGAATTGTACTTTACAGAAGACAGAATAAGCAATCACAACTGTCTGATATATGCATCCAACTCCGGTACTGAAACCACTTCTCGCCACTGATCCCATAGGGTTGTAGCCTGAATGCTCTTTAATCTAGGAACTCAGATTATGAACAAGTCCATGGAAGGCACCAGAGGGTGTGTTCTGATCATGGTCAGACTCTCTATTCAGATGTAATTATAATACAAAATGAAACATACTGACATTTGATAACAAGAGTATATTATGTGAAAGCAACACTAAGGAAAGAATTTCTGTTGTTCATGTGATTATGAATGCAATAAAAGCTCCACCTGTTCTTGATGGAACAAATTAGATAATATTCCTCATCAGTTTTTAAATAAAAGTTTATCCAAATTATGGCTGAGATTTCTTGATAAGCTTATTATAATAACATTTCATATTTTAAATATTTTTAGTTAAAACAATCTAAATACTTCAGCAAATGTTGCAGTAGCTGTTGCCAAGCTATAACTGTGTTTCACAGGTAACCTAGGCAGACAGAAGTATTCCTGTTTGAATTTCACTCATCTTACGCCATGCACAAAAAGAACTGAGCCGCTAAAGAAGCCCTCACAATACAAAACCCCTCACGTTCCCTACTCCCGGACTCATGCACAGATCCAAGGAAACTGAACAGACCCCTTGCACTCCCGGCTCGGGCAGTCAGAGAATCTCGCCCTCACACGGAAAAGAAAAATAGGAAAGGTGAACACAAACTAGCAGGGGGAACAAAAGACCACATCACATCTTAAAATCGCCTGAAAGAAACAGTTTCTAAAACACTTGGTCCTTGCCTGAATCAGCAAAGACAATCTTTCCAAAATAAGTTATCTGCCTCTGTTAACTGCACATACTTTACTGAAAGCAAAGCAATAGAGGGAGTAAACCCTCACTGAGAAATTGAACTGCTCCAATGAATTCAAACTTGTTTAAAGGAATCTACATTTAGGATATTATCATTTATTGATACCTATACTAAATCCTCCAGTCCTGCTTGACTGACATGGCTTCTCGTAGTGATTCGCTGAAAGCAGCAGACAGGCCTTATATCAAGGGTAAATTCCCAGCTGACATTTGTTCCTCAATACCTAGGAAGTCCGAGTAAGCCTGAGGAACGCCATTAACATAATTCAGTCGTCAGTGATAAAATCCCAGGCTTTAATGTATTTTAATTATTTCTTTTAATTATTTAACCTATTTTAAAATAGTTTTAGAATAAACTCAAATGCAATCATGACATTAATCATTATTTGCCTCACTGTTCAGATTAAAGTATTACTTGCGTATGATTGCAACTATGATGCTAAACATTCAGGGTCACTCTGTCAGGCTGAAAAACTGTTGTCGTTCTCACCATTGTGAAAAATGGGTTTCAGGAAAAAAGAAAAAACCCACTAAATTTACATGAGCTTATTGTAATTTTATATGCAGAGAAGTTATCCTACATTTTAATTCACTTTAATACTTTTAAAGAACATTCATTACACAGAATAGAATAATTCCAATTGGAAGGGAACTATGAAGATCAGGTAGTCCAACTGCCTGACCAATGCAGGGCTGATCAAAAGCTAAAGCACCTTGTTAAGGGCAATGCCCAAACACCTCTTCAACACTGACGGGCTTGGGGCATCGACCACCTCTCTAGAAGCCTGTTCCAGTGTTTGACCACCTTCTCAGTAAAGAAATGCTTCCTCACGTCCAGTCTAAACCTCCCCTGGCACAGCTTTGAACCGTTCCCATGTGTCCTATCACTGGCTACCAGGGAGAAGAGATGAGCACCTCTGTCTCCACATCCCCTCCTCAGGAAGGTGTAGAGAGCAATGAGGTCACCCCTCAGCCTCCTTCTCTCCAAACCAGACAAACCCAAAGTCCTCAGCCGCTCCTCACAGGACATGCCTTCCAGCCCTTTCACCAGCTTTGTTGCCCTCCTCTGGACGCATTCAAGTACCTTAATGTACTCATACGCTGCTTTTAGCTACACTTAGCTGATCTTTCTCTTCAAGCTTCCCATTTCGCTTGATTGCAGCCCAAAAGAAAAACTAGTGAGATGAGGAAAAAAACCCAAACCATCAAATGCACGAATATAAAATTAGAAATAATAGAATAGTCTGCATTTTACAGTTGGAAAATAAATGGATTGTGAGTGAGCAATAAACTGCTCCTGCAGGAAATGAGGTGTCATAATAGTATGTATTAGTAGGAATAGCACAGGTAATGTATTTCTGCAACTCAGGACTTTTAATCCTACACAGATGACTGTGCTTAAGCTGGGTACTGCACTTCAGGAAAAAAATTAACAAGACACCAAAAAGGGTCTTCAGGAATACAACAAAACTGATAAGAGCTGTATGATTTTAATGTTGTATGGAGAAACACTGAAGGATTTTTGTTTGTTTGGTCTAGAGAAACAAATCATCAAAGGAGGACCTGCAATGATTTTCCACCATTAAAAGCCTATTACAAAAATTGCAATTTAATTGTTCTCCATGGCACCTGGAGAAAAAGAAAAAACTCCGTTCTATGTACAATTAAAAAAAAATCCTTAGTATGACATTAGGAACACATTCTGACTGTAATCAATTTAGGCATTACAGCAAGCCAGCCTTATTTAAAGGTCCAAAGAACAGAGTGGCCACACATTTAGTAGGGTTAGGGTTACAGTTAGAAATTAGATTACACATTACTTGTACAAAGTGGGACGGACAACTCTTCGTATCATACACTGCTTTGGTCTGCTTGACTGTGACAAAACTAAAAAAAATATTGAGAAAACTAAAAAAAAAAAGAAATATTGAGCAAAAGGTGACCAGAATCCTGGATTTTTTTTTCATTTCTGAAGTAACACACAGAACATACAACGTGTTGCATCTTCCAACTGCTAGAGAAGGAAAACAGGTAGTATAAGATATCTCTGAAGTCTGTACAAGATGACAAAATCTTTTGAAATGGTCTCCTGTTTTGTCATGTCATGTCATCAAATCCCATGAGTTGTTACAGGATAGAGAGAGGCTATCAGGGACAACGTATAGTTTACTACAGTAAACATTATTCCAACCCCCCCGCCAAAGCAGGCACCCCTGGAGCAGGGTGCACAGGAACGCGTCCAGGCGGGGTTTGAATCTCTCCAGAGAAGGAGACTCCACAGCCTCCCTGGGCAGCCTGTGCCAGGGCTCTGCCACCCTCACAGTAAAGAAGTTCTTCCTCACGTTCAGGTGGAACTGCCCATGCTCCAGTTTGTGCCTGTTGGCCCCTGTCACTGGGCACCACTGAGAAGAGCCTGGCCCCATCCTCTTGACACGTGCCCATTAGATATTGGTAAGCATTGATGAGATCCCCTCTCAGCCTTCTCTTCCCCAGGCTGAACAGACCCAGGGCTCTCAGCCTTTCCTCACAAGAGAGATGCTCCACTCCCCTCAAACATCTTTGTTGCCCTCTGCTGTAAGTCAATTAAGCGACCTATTCAGTTAACGCATCACCTGCTCAGCAGAGCGGCAATAAACCACTCAAGTGTTGTCCTTAAATATCTTTTCCATCCAATAGCTTTATTGAAGACCTTCCTAAAGGTACGTGTAGAACCTGTGTCAACTACAAAGTAGTAGAAGCAAGCCTCAGGCTTCCCAGCATGCATCTGAAAAGCAGCATAGTCCTTGAAATCTGCCTGCCCAAATGCACAAGCCACTTAATTTATTCTCCTCGTCCTTGAGAGTTTTGCCTTCCCTGAACTGTAACTTCACCATTACACCAAATCTCTGAGCATGACAACAAATTGTTTACTGTGAAAGTTAATGAAAAACATTACATACCAGTTTCTCCACTACCGAGCTCATCAAGGTGAAAATATATGCCCCAGAATATCAAACTGCCTCCCCTGTCTTCCCACTTGCCAATTATCTATCAGCCATTATGAAACCCACCTGACAAATTCTACAGTGAAATTTCCTGTTTTACTGACATTTGAAAATACGGGAAATAGTACAAGAAAAATCTAGTCCTCCTGTTGAAATTAAACGACATGACATGCTGATTATTCTAGTCATTTTACTTCGTCACTATACATATAAGAACACAATTCTAATACTTACGTGGTTGGTTTGATTGTTTCAACATGGAGACAAAATATTTCTTTGAGTATTGTTAGAATACAGCAGTGATCTCCATACACAGAAATTGTGGAATTCATAAAGTCTAACTTTGGGAATCCAACAAAAACCACCCAAATGCAAAAGAATTCTAGCAGCTTATTTTCTCCTGTTTGTAAATGTAGGAAAATACTACTGTTCATTTACAAATGGATCTCTTTTTCATGGTTCTCTTCACATCCATGACAGCTAGTAACACACACATTAATGAAAGTTTAGTATGATGAATCAGCAGGTGTAACTGCAATATATAATAATTTGAAAGCCTGTATTAATCATTGTTTGGAAGTTAAGCAGGAGCGCACTGTGAACACTTTTTGTTTCATGTATTTTACAGTTTCAAGTGAATGGCTTATCTTCCCCATCAGTAACAGCATTTTTTTAAAAACAAGCATTAGCATAACATGTTAGAAGATACCAAATCATGTTACAGCATACCAAGATACAGGGCTACAACACCGTGCGTGTCTGCAATCTTTTTTTCTACGCAGCGTGCTAGTAAGAGCTTGAGAAATTAATGGCATGAACCTCAACCATTAGCAACGAGAGAATTTGTCTAGAGTCTCCACAGATTGTGCTTACTAGTTCATGTTACCATAATTAAGGTTAAAGCAATTGCATCTACTGACCTTTGATCATTTTTCTGAGATATATAAAAACATGGGTAAAAATACACTGCAGTTATAATTTTTAACTGGGTAGGTAGCTGAAGTGAATTTGTATCACAATACCGCGATTCATATTACTTCACAAATATTTCTAAACTGTCAACCTGCCCTGATGAAAGAACTTCAAGTTCTGTATTTGACTAACACATGTTAAAATGACATTTGTATTCTAAGCATGGACTTTGACCAGAGAGACAGAAAGAGCTGTCTCCAGATGCCAACTGGGACAATCAAGAACCATTAGCAACCTGCAGATACTTCAATCACTGAAGCTATTGACAGGATAGCTGGATTGCAATTATTTCCGGAACTAGAATAACTTTCTGTAGCTTAAAACGAAAAAAGCTAGTACTTTTAAAAACGAAAAAAAAAAAATCTAGATAGGATTAGTAAATTGCTCGGTTTTATTCAGAACCCATTCACAGTGTCTATACCCATCCCAGCCCCTCCTGCATATATATGGAATACTCTTACAAAGAATATAGCAGAGCACTCAGAAAAACGAGGCAGCTGACCTTATGAAAGCGGACCTGTAAGATAAGACATGAATCAGAATGCTGACAAATACCCACGGTTGAAAGTGTCGTCTTCTCTCCCAGGAGAACTTGTGAAAAAAAATACTCCATCTTCAAAAGGGCCACAAGGAAGAACTATCATTAAGAACCATGCCAGCTCTGAATATGAGTAAGGCACGTGCCCTGTTCCAAGCCACCGGGTGATTTATACTGCTTTATACTAGCAGGAGGAAAGGGAGTTCCTCCCAAAGCCCAGTGGTCCTCAGATGTTATGTCTGTGAAATATCGCATCTTCAAAGAAGTAATCAGAAGTGACAGATGATTAAGTATGGAATGCTTTGACTAGGATAACATCCTCATTAATAAACATTTCTGGTTTTTTACGTTCTGATGGAAGCCACGTGAATGTTGAACAAGCAAGACGGGTCACAAAGATGCTCAGGGAGCAATGGTCACCATAAAAGAAGCTAAAAGCATACTTCTCAGAAACAGCGAAAAAGTATTTCGATTGGTGGAGTATAAAAGACAAAGATGAGCACAGAATTGGATTGAGTCACATATACAAGTGAATACATGAAAGACCTTGTGAACAAAACCAAGAAGTCTGCCCATGACAAAAAGCACAGAACTTTTTCTTACTTCTGAAGAATAATGCATTTTTATAACTCTCACAAACAAACTGATTGAGGTGCTTATTTCTCTAACCATTGCTCTTGATGTTGCTACTGCATTCATCTCCGAGCCTTGTTTTTTTCAGCTCCGCAGGAAAAAAAAAAAAAGAAAAACCCAGCCTAAAGTGGTTTTCTGCTCTCATCCAAGAAGGGAAAAAAAAAAAAAAAAAAAAAACATTTCTAA
>VZSC01005679.1:265063-283700 GCA_013398225.1 Steatornis caripensis
GAACAACTGACTGAACTTTTTGTGAGTGATACAGGTCAATGCTTTAATAATAAACTTGACAAAGAGCGGTACAATCTCAGCAAATGCATAAGAACATAATTATAGATGTGCCATGAGCAGTAACAGCAAAAATATGAATCAAATTCAAACCGAGTATTAATCTTGTTTGCAATTCTGCTTTCAATTTTCCAAATCACCAGATTAAAGCCCCACAAAAATAAATTAGTGATGAGAAAAAGCTTATTAGATCATATTGTACATCTCCTTGGCAATAAAAAATTGCTCTCTACAGCAAATATCTCAGTGCTTTGTTCTGAATGACCGAAGGGAAAGAGATGCTACCTATCTACTACGGAAGAAAAAAACTTCTGCTGAAACTTAATTATTAAGAGTTGTGCTCTTAGCTTCCATCTAAATATTCCTTTGCTCAATTTAATCCTACTTTTCACATCCCCTATAATGTTTAGGTCCTGCTCTATGATCAGCATTTACCTCAGCAAATAGTTTTCATCTTACCCTCTTACCGGATGAAATAATTGAATAATTAAAAGCACATAGATTTTTTTTTTGTGTGCTTTACTTTTTAGGCACAGATGGACCTACAGGAAGTACTGCAACACTGGAAATGGAAATTTTCTGATTGTGTTAACATTTAAACAGAGGCCAAATTATTAATTTGGCATCAACACCCCCCCCATATCTATAAGAAATACAATTTCCTAAGTTTGCATTTGACTTTTTTGTGGTCACGTCACATTGGTAAGTCAACATCACCTTGATTCAACCCTTTATTTTTCTCACTAAGATCCTGGCTGCATTCAGTCAAGCCCACAGAACATTATCCGATCTGCATTTGTGTTCTTCATTATTCTTTCCATTAAAATTCATTTTTTAGGCTTTCATAATACCAAGATCAAACTAACAGGCATGCAGTTACTCATATCTCATTGCCTCTTTCATAGACGTAAAAAGGTTACTAACATGTGTTAACTGGACTGTATTTTCATAGCTTGAATTTTTTAGTTGTTTTAAAGTACCTTTTAGTCCTACAATTAAAATATAGATCACATTACGAACACAAAGTAAGGTTAGCATATTTTTATAATGACCATATAAATCATATGCATAATCAAATTATATTTTTTATAATTGGCATATAATCACCTTTTTACATAAATTTCCACTGGTTGCAAATCATTTACTGAAATAGTAGTTGGATTTTAATGATCATCCAGTAAAACACCCAGATTTTATTAGTCATCCCGTTTTCCCCCTGTAGAAGTTTGGCTGAAAGCGTAGATGGTATTTCCTCAAAGCAGAAATATTTTCCCCAGGAGCACTGTTTTTAAGATGTAGCAATATGATTAACCTGCTTTTAAAAAGAACCATCAGCCTGTGACTATCCTTATAGCGAAGGGTTTTCCCATTTGTATCTTCAAAGTGAAGGTTAACTGAAACGAATCTTTGGCAACGATCCTACTGATAAGCCTCCACCAGCAATCACCTGATCATGGTGAGGTGAAGCAGTTCAACCTCAATCCTCGAGAAGGGTGTGTCTAATCCCTTGCAAAGATTTTGTCTCCCAACTGGATGTCCGAGTCAAAGACAGCAACAGAATTTTATACGGATCATGTCTTTCATCTGTCCTTCATTTAAAGGCTTGCCCTTGGTCTTAGGTATAAACACTGCTTGAGAGTTTTTTCCCTTCTTTTTTTCCCCTGTAGTATTTTTGAGTGGAATGCAAGATCCATAATGGCATGCTGTTGAAGCTAAGAATACACTGGCCAGGAAACACAACAAAAACACAGCATGATGAAAGGTACCACAGTACTCTGAATACTATTAAAAATTAAAAAATCCCTACAGCACTTCAACTTACAGAAGTATCAGTAGTGCAGATGGATCACCTAAACCTTACTGTGAAAAAAACAAACTATAGCACATAAATAGCAGTTCTTAAAGCACCACTGCAAAACTCACCTCACGCTGCACTGAACAAGACTTACAGTTACCTGTCTTACTAAGATTATTTCTGTCTTCCTCTTTGGCATGCAGTTACGATAAGAGTAGCACCCTGAAAGTAAGAGAGCGAGTTCTGTGAACTCTGTAAAAACAGGAGGATCTACATTATGGGCTCCGTTTGTTTAAACAGCTTAATTCTACCGGAAATAACTGTGCCAGTATTTCAACAAGTATATCTGCAGTCTGGCCCACTCTTCCCATGTCCTCAGTGTTCTGGAACGTAAAGTGTCTTCTGTTTTATCACACAACATCGTCTGTCATTTTATCTATGTGGAACTTGGCATACTTACACTGATCTCCACTTCGCGTGTCTTCTGCCTGTCACCAAGATTCTTGTGATAAACCCAAGCTCTGGGCAGTTTTAACCATCATTCTAAATAACAGAGAAAGAAAGGAAGGAAGGAACAAACAAAAAAAAAAGATCAGAAAAGGGGAATCTCCCCCCCCCCAAACACCACTCTATATAACCACGGCAAGAATGGACATCACTGAATCCTTTACCAGCGTCTTCTCCCATAACCTGGGAAAATACAAAAAATATTGTACCACAGAATATGGAAGATCTTTTATCTTGAAAAACCACAACCTAATCCAACTGGAACTGGTTACACAGCTTCTGTCTTACTGACAATCTCACACAGGAGCACTCAGCTGAAAAAACCTCCATAACTAATGCTCACCTACAACTCTCATCAGCAATCTGCCAATAGTAGGATCACTGACAATTTTATATCACTGTTGTTGTATTTGGGAGCTTTACTACAGCATCAACTCCAGGAGTTACATGATTTGTGAGGCTCTCAGCTTTTATTTTTAAGCTAAGTTTTCAGATCTCAAGATTCATAAACTATAAAACCAGAAGACTGGTGTGATCATTTATAACTCCTGCACATCACTGCAGGATTTCCCTAAATTTATTCAAATTTGAACCAGAGAACAATTTTTGAAGAGAAAATTTCTTATGATAGGGATTCCATCACTGAAAGAATTCAGAGACAGGCTTGGAAAGATTGGGTCCATCTATCCAATTTAGAAATCAGATGAAAAAATAAATACGACAATATTCTTTTGAAAAGCAGAGGGTTTTTTAAAGCTACTTACGTATTTTTATTTTTAGCAGTGGAAGACGGTTAACAAATTATGAATCAAATCTCCCTAATGTTGCTAATGTTTGGAGTTAAGAACAGTATGCCAGTAAAGCTTCTAAGCCACACCACATACAAAATCTATATATCATAATAGGTTAAGCGCTGTATATTAGCTCTTCTCACTAAAATAGAGCTAGAACGGCATTGAAGAGATTAAGATTTTTTGAAGTTGCATTGCCGTATGGTCACCTTTCGGCTTTTATGGATTACCACATTGGCTGCTCTGGTATTGAGAAGATATTATTTGCCTACTAGTGAAATTATTGCTAGAGAATTGTCAGGAAAAGAAAGACATTTCAAACTCTTTTTTTTTTTTCATTCAAATCCAACAGGTTACAATAATGAAGCAATACTTTCCACACTCACCGGTAGTGTACAGGTATATGTGGCAATAGATTAGAAGTAACGGACAAATGTTCACCAAGTATTTGTCAAGACATTTGCAAACACGCCTGAGTAGCTTACATTACAGGTTTCAAAAAGGAACAGATGTTAAAGTAAATAAAAATTTGCAAGTAATGTTGTATTGCTAATGAAAACCAAAAAGTTTTCTTCAAAATATTAAAGCCTTGCATGACTTCACATACTTGAAGTCTTTCCTTGACTGCTGGCAAGACAGATTCAGGAAGAGTTTCTTCCTCTTGATACACATTATGGTTGCTGGATTTGTTATATATTCTTCAAATTCACTTTCTTCTAGTTACTGAAGAACAGCTGTGACCAGAGTGGGACATGGCATGTACAGACGAGCATTTCCAGAGCCATTAAAAATCTTTAACATTTTGTAAATGTACAGACATTTAAGTGTCTCACTAGCTTATCGTCCTTCCACACCGCGGTTGAATTAGTAACTGCATTATGTGTTTTAACTAAGGTCAGGAAGACACACAGAAATAGGTGAGGCTTTTTGTTTTTCTCTATAAACTCTGCATTTGGTCAATCCCCTAGGACTGAATCAGAGCTTTACCCAACAATTCCCAAGCTGTTACAATGATCTAGATTGTTGAACATCTGCTTGAAAAATACTGATCTCTTCCTATGCCTTCCAAACTCTTTTTTGGTCTGAACTATTTTCTATAATACTAGAAGTGTTCTTTGACTTGCAATTAGTGGAGCTTCTTGGCTAAATATATACTACATGGTTGCCTGCGATGGCGGCAGATTAGATTCAATGACAGGGGTTTTTTTCCTCCCCTTGTCAATGACAGGATGACAGGGGGTTTTTTCACCCCAGTCCAATCTTATCATGGAAAACACTTATTAATACAGGCTGGAGTCTTGGTATAATGAGCGTATTAATTTTTTTCAATGGTTAGCAAAGAAGAAACTTTCATTCCAGTTTGCAATTAGTGTGAACAAAATTTTCGTATGAATTACCCTCTTCTGCATAATTCACCAGAAAAGTACAATTGCAGCAGATTTTCCTTACACCATGATTTTCATCACAGACTCTGAAAATCTTTTTTAATACAAATAAAATCTTACTACAGTGAAAATCCTTCAGGTATTTTACCAGATACAGGAATAAAACTAAGAACACCAAATCTTTGCTTCTGTGTTCCAAGCATCCTCCCCAACAGACTAACCTGGAGTCAAAATTAACGCTATACAGGTACATGAAAATGCTGTCCAAACAGAAGGCAACAGTAGTTTTGCCAGATTCCAACACTGCAAGCATTTCACCTGATGTAGGAAAGACAGGGCAAAAAAAACCCTTACTGATTTCTGATAATGTTGACCTCTCTTGTAATCACAAGCAACTGCAAAAGCAATGTATATAATACCTCTGTTTATTTTCTAACTACTCAAAATTGAAAAATGGCTACTTGTCACGCTAGACTTTACTATCTCAGCTCCTTCAACATTATCCTCTTTAAAATTGTACAATTCAATATTCCAGAACACATTCCACCCCCTGCTTTGATATATAACCTTTTGAAAAAGTAAGAGTACAAAAATTTGAAGATAACAAGGTGATCGATAAACTCAGGTGTTTCTCCACTGGAGAGAACAGGACGCAATTCTTCACATACATTGGTGTCTTCTAATATTCAGAAACTTTCAAAGCTGATGCTTCATATAAGAAACTTTGAGTAATTTAAGCAAGCAATAATCCATTAGAAAGTAGTAATTCAATTAACTAGGACTTTAATTAATACTTAATAAAGTCCACAGAACTGATGACTGGACCAGGTCTTATGCACTGTTACTGTACGAATTAGTTTACCAGGACAGTATTTATAGCATAAGCAGCTTGCGATTCTAGCTGTTTAGTTGTAAGGCATTTGTGAAAGTCATTCTCTTCAAGTGTCTAATACAAGGGCACATAAATTAAAAGTCAGATTTAGGCTGAGGGAACAACTTAATACACAAGCCAAGCGAACTATGCAATAACTGCAAATGTCATGTAAATATCAAGAATTATTGACCTTGGCTTTCATTCTTAAGTATTTTCTATGTATAATATCTCATTACAAGGTATTATGAGAATTACAGCTTCTTAAAGGCACAACAACTTCTGACTTTGTTTACATGTTATCGCTGCACATTTCCTTCCTATGATTGGGGAAAAAAAAAAAAAAAGAACTCTTCAGATCAAGATCAACATGAATTAATAAGGAACTTCTGCTAAAAACTAGTACATAGGTCTATGGATCATCAGAACTACGCCTAGTTTCTTAAAAAGCAAAGGGAGAGGACAGTGGTTTCTACAGTTTGCTCTGTAGAGTTCTCTGTATATATATAAAACATACTTTCTCAGATTTCAAATGTTTGACTTAAGGCAATTTTCTCAAAGGAAACGTATAGAAGAGCTTTGCACACAAGTGCTGTTTGTTAACAAAATGCTCCATGTACAACTTGCTCACACGTATCTCAATACATACCCCTTGCTAACCAAAAGGATAAGAAAATTCTCATCAGAAGAACCTATAATACGTTAAATTAAGCATTAATCATAGATAGCCTTAAAGGATGGATGTTACAGAACCATCAGATATCATCCATTTAACCTTAATGATTGCATAATGAAAGATCTGCACTTCAACAAAATTTCCAACCATCTCAGTATAATTTATGTCGCTTTAATAAAAAAATATCAATAGGCAATGTACTTTTGGGACAAGTTCCATTTATTATACATACAACATTCGAATTATAAACAGAAAACGTGTAACAAAAATCTGCGGGCCTACATACGTGAGAACTAGTTATCAAATTCTCAGGTCATTCTGTTATGCATTCTAGAGGTACCAGATGTTATAACGAATGCAGTCCCAGGACACCCTTGTACACATTCAGGCAATGACAAACGCTTGTTTCAGTTAAAACTGCAGGGACAGTTGACCTGAAATTAATACCTCCCGGTTTTTTCTTTTCCTCCTCTCCTGAAATTTGATGCAAAAATACATGCAGCAACTCCTCTTTGTCCATACGAATGTGAGATACATGCACGAACAGTCTATGAGGTATTTTATATGGCAATGTCTACTTTAGTTCCTAAAATAATAGGGCTCCATCACTGGGCAATAACTTTAAGTAAAACAGCTAGTAATTTTTGCTTTAAAAAGAAAGTAAATATAAAAGCTTTAACAGTTGAAACTCTGTGAATATGTTGTGATTCTTTAGTACAATTTTAAAATATTTCGTTTTAAAATAATACATCCTATTAATACGCTATTATTCTATCAACATTTTATGTATCTTACAAAGATTTTTTTTTTACTTCATTATAAAAAATAAAGGAAAAAATGGAAAGCGATGCAAATCTGCATATTTATATATACACACACCATTTTAAAGAGTGAAGGCCATCCAGATGTATTTTGAAATCACTCTTCTAGTTTGGTAAATAATACCCATTTGGCTGGCAACAACCAAGAATACGTGTGCCTTTTCAGAAAACTTAGAGGAACACACTAAATCAATAATCCAGTGTTCACCTCTTTTTCTTTTTTTTTACCTTTTTTCATGAGTCTCAATTCTCTTGTAGAGCATTCCTTTAGACTGGAGGAACTCGTTGGTAATGGAATTCTTACACAAAACACTTATACTGGTCATGTTTCCTGATCAAGGAGGCCAGTCAGAGTGGCAAGAAGAAACAGCAGACCCATATGCTACCATCTCCGTTTACTAAGTGCAAATGAACACGTTACTTCTAGGTCTAAAGGTACTTTTGTTATAAAACAGTATCTGCTCCAGGTTGTTAATGCAAACTCTTAAGTTGAAAACAGAACTGCATAGTTCCTTTTGTCCATTGTATTGACAGCCTGTTTTTATTCTCACAAAATAAAGAAATTCTGGTAGCTTTTCACCCCAAAGCTCGCTCTTTGCCTTTTAATTGGATTCATGCTGTTCTTTTTCCCTATAATATTCTATTCAATGTAATTAATATGCATTGGGGGCAAAATTCTTCTTCACAAAGCACAGACTCAGTTAAAGGAGAGAATTTTTGCCTTGTTCACTGCAACATAATGAAATGCTTTCACTGTGGTTGGGAATAGCCTGGCATATAAATTATATCAAGCACTGAATAACCCAGAGAAAATAAAAAAGCCCATGCTACAAGAAATTTCTTTTTCTTACCATATTTTCTAGTAGAGACTTAAGTAAAATAAAAGCTGTACATTTTTTTCAAATCAATGTATCAGAAAAAAATGCGCAGTATGAAATGTACGCTGTAAGATATAAAAAATGAAATGCTTACTTTAACTCTTCGATGTCTTTGTATATCTTTTTTTCAGGTTTTCCAAATTATTCTCTCTCGAGTTTCCTACCTCCTTCTATTAACAATACAGGGAATTTCACATTTTCTAATCCAGAAAGTTGCTGACGCAGTCAAAGCTATGAAACTATCTCTACCTATGAATGCATGAGATCTATTACAGGCCCACATATTCTGTCTCTAAGAGAAGTCTCTCACAAATTCACCTCAGACTAAGATTTATATAGAAAATTTCACCTCTGAATTGCACCAAACGTAGAATTTTAAAATATTCTGAAGACAGGGAAGCCCCAGTCCCTTCTCCAAAGTCATTTCTGACTGGAGAAGGCAATGGAAGGAGCAAAGAAGGAAAAACAGGGGAAGGTGGGATAGATGTATGTCCAAAACCGTATAACAAATGTTCACTCAGCGCAAGCCCATGATAACGTACAATGGAGAAGCACAGAGGAAGAAGACTTTCGGGCATCTCATGATCTGTTTTCTCGCAAGTCTGTGATAGGAGTGACAGTTCCTAGAATACAAATCTGTTTATAAAAGAGAAGACTCGTATCGCTACTCAGCAAAACACAACAAAGCCCCTTAACCTCTTCCAAGAAGAGGTAGCACAAGGTGAAGGATACCTGAAAACCTGGTTTCTTTTTCAAGTTCTAGTATAAAAGCAAAGCTGTGTAGAATTGTCCCAGAAGGAGTATGGCAGGTAAGTAAAACAGAGTAAGACTGTCAGGACAAGTACCCGAAGGAATGGAATGAAACTTATGAATTGTGCTACTTTTTTGATGGAGAACTAGGGTATCCTTTTGCTTTCTTTAAAATACATTATTTTGTGGTTGTAAGGAAACTGGAGCTCATTGGTGTTCACAAAATTCACTTCCTGGCAGCCAGAGCCTCCACTTGTGAGAGAGAGAATGTGGGAAATCATATTCTGTTTATGTTGCTTCTAAACGTATAAGTCCTTGACTTTATGCTAGCATAAATGAAGGCTTACACGCACATATATACACACACATATACAGATGTCCTGGTTTGGGCTAGGGCGGAACCAATCTTCTTTTTAACTTTACTTTTTAGTTAAGTCTCTTCTGAGAAGCTGCACTCTCTGAAGTTAACTGCACCTTTTCCCAGACAGTAGCTGCTTCTAGCAGCGATAAGGCTCGATGTCTATAGTTAGTGCTGGAACATCAGTAGGAATGGTATGCAGAAAGGCTCTTGCTCATAGTTATCCCTATGGAGACCAAGGTCGATGCTTGCTTCTGCTGACTTTCTTGTGTGCTGGAACTGAAAGCGCAGAGAAGTCGTCACACCTGCGACCCTGCAGTGGGGAGAAGCGGGGCAGACAGGTGACCCAGAACTGTCCAAAGGGAGTATTCCATCTCATACGCGTCATACTCAGTATACAGCTGAGGGTCTCACTCTCTTCTTCTATGGCCGGTGTCCGAGGAGGACTCTGTCCAATTCTTCTGCCTTCGATCTCGATCCGTGCATTCCTGAATCCAGCTCCCGCCTGCAGCTGAGTACAGTCCGGGACTTTCTCGGGGCGTGCCCCACAGTGTGTGGGTGACGTATTCGCCATTGGGGAGAGCGGGGGATCTCGATATTGGTTTTGTACATACTTGTATATTTATTTCATTATTATTTCTCCTATTATTATTATTGTAGTTAGATTAAAGCTGTTTTAACGTTTCCAACCCTTAAGTCTCTTTTCCTTTTCCCTTTCCCCCGCTTTGGGGAGGAAGGGGGTTAACAAAGAGCGTCTGTCGTCCGTTTAATAGCCAGCCCAGCTTTAAACCATGACAACAGAGTTCATTTATGCTAGCTACATTTGTATCTGTACATATGTATACGTATGTACATACATATGCCTCACTGAAGTTTCAGTGGGCCAGAAAACCATTTCCTGCCTACTTACCCTCAGTAGTACTCAGAACAATGAAGCTACAAAGTAGAACATGAGACAGTGCACTGTAACTGACAAATCTTTCACTCCAACATGCATTACAGATGTCAAATCGCTGTTGTTACACATCCAAGTCTGGCGTCTCCTCTCTCTTAATGATCCTGGTCTTCCAGGGTTGAAACAAAATGGAATTGCTTACCTTTTGAACTATGCAACATGTTACTATCTCTAGAAGCTGCTTGGTGTAACAAAGTAAGAACGAGTTTAAAAAAATTAAGAAAGCTTTTCCCAAATTAAGTTTACTTAGACTAGGAGGTTCGAAGTAAACACCGTTCGGCATAAAGCATGGGTTGCAGGAAAGAAGAAAACTGGTTATTACTTGCAACAGTTTTCTTGAGTTGCTTAATGCAGATTCACTTAAGTAAAAATGAATCCTCCTGATATGCCTTTCAGCATTCTGAGCTTTAATGATGCCTAGCACAGCAGTGTAATTAACAGTACCAGTGATATATAACAATTCTGCGCTTTCCAGTGGCAGAAACAGAAGGCTAATGCCAGATTGCTTGTTAAAGGTACACCCGGCTGCAAAGTACACCAGATGAGACAATCCCCCAGTAGCCACGTAATGAGGTAAAGACATCTGTAAGATTATTTCAGAACTCTGAATGTGAAGATTTAACGTCTTTGGTGATGCTGCAGATGTTATTATCGTCACCCTGCAGCCGTTGTCACTGGAAATAGATCAGCCCTCCAATCAGACTGGACTGCAAATGGCTCAAACCTCGTTGTTCCTTAAATGCCTTAGTACATAGCTATTCCTAAGTTACTCAAAGCAGTTCAGACTAAGTTAACAGAAGATAAAATGTCTCCTTGCATATGCTTTTCCTTCTGAGAATTGTGCCCCACTGCTTTCAGAGAATACTAAGTGATCAGTCAGTAACAGAAGAAAAAAAGAAACAAGAGAGAACAATTCCACTCTCAACACATGAGAAACACCATAATTTAAGGCACTACCACAAAAGAAATACAGGGTTGGCGGGGGGGGTGGGGAGAACTCAGAATATTTAGCGGATGCACTGAAAAGACTATGAACATGATAATATCTTGGAGATCAAAAGGCATAATATTTAAATAAGCTTATCAAAACATTGTTTTTACATTTTGACTGAAGAAGTAACAAAATATCAACCATGTAGAAAAGTTTTATGAAACCTTTTGAAAATATTTTTACACTTGAAAAATGTGCTAGGAATGAGCATGGGTTTTGTTGTTTTTACTTTCTGGTAATATCAAAACATCAGTGTATTGGCAGGAAGAGAGAAGAATCTGATCCTCATTTTAAAAATAACGGCACTTTGCATCATTCTGTCGCGGCAAAATAATTTATGCCCGCTTTCAGACCTCTTCATATTGACACTGTGATGTAAAGCAGACTCAGTGTAAGAGTGGATGGGGAACATGAAAAGTTTACCCAAGCCGGTATGAAAGTTTTACAAGAACGCACTTGGCTTTACAAGAAAGCCAAATGCTATCTGACGAGGAAATTAATTTCCTGAATTACAATTCTGTACTCTCATTTTCTTCTCACAGTGGTGAGGAAGTTTTCAGGTAAATGAAGTGTTAAAACTTTTTAATGTTGTAATGAAACTTAAGCAGCAAGATCTTTTTGTAAGGAAACCACTAGGCTCTTTCCTGCTCTTAGTGCTGTAAAATCCAAAAATGATTGAATTGCATTCACCTGGTCGAATAAGAAAATTAAATTTTACAGTGCACATTAGATCTCAATTCATCCTGTTATAAGTAGCATAGATATGGATAGAGCGGTATTATCAGTGTTTGGATTCATATGTACCTAAGCTGATTGACTTAGATGTAAATTGGTAGATTTTCTTGAAGAAACTATTTCAGCTGTTCTTTGCAACTAGAATACACTGCTATGAGTGGTATTGTCATAACCACTCTTTAACTCTGCCTGTTTTTAAAGCACAGTAAATAATTCACAGTAAATAATGTGATCAATTTCATCACATTTCAGTTAATGAATTGTCCATGAACTTGTTATTATTGTCTCTACTTAATTAAATGAACACCCATAAGAGACCTGTTTCTCCAAAACATAGTAAGAGGTTTTTGCACCTACAGATGAGACTCCAAAAGCTTGCTTTTATTTACATTCATGTTGAATGAAAGAGCTTCCAAGCAAGACTGGCTAATATTTAATAAGTCTGTGGGACAGTCACTGAGCAAGAAACGTCTGTTCAGCTTGGGTATGTAGGTAGTACGTTTCATTCAAAGATTAGAATACTGTAACTCGGTTCCAGTGCAGATATTCAAACTTAGACTTCATTTGAACTGTCTGCGAAGCCACTCTTAAATAAATGTTACCTCTACATTCAAAGCAGCACATGTATTTTCATTAGTATATATAGAAGCGCTTTGGTCTGGCTGAGGCAGCTAAATCATGCTGTTTCTCCTTAGAGGCTATTTTTTGACCACAAGCAGAGCACCTGCGCTACTTGTAACATTGGTAAGGACATGAAAAAACAACCTGTAAATGCTCACTGTTGGCATGTTAAACACCAAAATTCAGTTTTCTGGTCAACCTGATTCAAGATAGTTCTTCAGAAAGCATAATGCACAGATGCATGCATATACACAGGATATACTAGACGTTACGGACGATAATTTAGTAGCATTAGGAATATCACAACACAGCTAATATTTTAACAATGCTTACAAAACACTAAGTTAAAATCCAAATTAACAGTTTCAGTCTTCATAAAACAGAAGTGGCAAAGATACTAAAAGTGAGAAAAAAATTATTTGTTTTCATATTTTCATCCAAACAAAAAGCAGATGAAATTTGGTTTTGGGGGGGGTTTGTTGACACTCAAAAATACATAGGTCAGTTCTTTTAATATAGCCAGGAAATATTTCCCTAAATTCTAATATTGCACCAGCTATTTAAAAAGAACTACATGTACAGAATATACAGGACTGCGGTAAGGCTCACCTCATCATCTATTTCAACACCACGCTGCTGCCCCTACTTTAGTATTATTTGAAAGACATTTCCCTTCAGCAAAGCCCTCAATAACTATTTCTAGAAATCTATCCACCCCTTCAATTGTAAATTCCTAAGCAAATCAAGACATTACCAGTGGTCCACCTCATTCCTAAGACATATATTACATGACTCTTACACGCATTACACACGAGAGAGAGAGAGAAGGCGGGTAAACAGATGCAGTATGAGTAATTTTGAAAATATGCGACTGTTTTTCTTACTTTTTATGGAGTAGGAAGTCACAGGTAAGTGTACAACTGCCTCAAGTTCTGCATGGTATTCAGAAATGTCTCTGCCTAAAGATATTTCTCATTTACTGACTGGTTTCTGGAAAAAATATGTACATTCAGTTACATAAAATATGATTATTTGTTAATTCAAATGAAAATCTAGTTTTCTAATTAAGAGTATAAGAGATCATGGAAACCTTTTCCTTTTGATACTGCATTTTACAAAACAACATAATTAAGAGCATATGATATAAGCACCTTGTCTTCTTTTACACTCTGAGGAAAATACTCCAACCCAAACAAAACAACCAACCAGCCAACACATCAATCTTGGAGATGTGGAGATCCTTTTCTAATAAGAACTTTTTTCTAGCACATTTTCATCCATCATTTTGATATTTAGGTAGTTCCAGGTTGGTTTTTTTTTCCTAAGAAAACATGTTTTTCTCTTAAAAATCTAGATCTCTGCAAACCATGGAGTCAGACCAAAGCAGCTGAAGGCACAGGATTGTACATTCAAAGAAGAAAATTTATTCACTGTAAGGCATAATCTAGAACTTGGCATTTGGGAAATTTATTTTACAAATTTCGTTATAAAATGGAAGAGGGTTTAAAAAAACACTGATGGAAAATATTAATACAAAGAAATCCCACAGTCAAATTAGAGAGCATTAAAAAGGAATTAAGAATGTGGGTTTGTTCTCAAATTTTTTATTTTATTTTTTATTTTTACATTAACTAGGGCAAGGTTCTACCAGAACTTCATATGGGATTTGAGTAATCGGTAGGGAATCTGCTTTTGTACTGTGCTGCCAGCACCAGACACTGAATTTATCTGTTTAGTTTCTAACCTAGCACAGTAATAATGTTGACAATGCAACACTTTCCCACCAATGCCCCTTCAGAAACCTTAATTTTCATATTCAACCACTGCAAACTATCTGAATCAAAGTTAATTTAATGGGAGCGAGATGCCTGGGATATAAAACTATTAAACATTCATTAGAAATGTTCTGTTGTTGATTGTCTGGGTGAAGATACACATTTTAAGAACTAAAAAGCTGCAAACTGGTTTATGATTATATCGCACAAAAATACACAAAACTTCATAGAGCCAAATTACTGGAATGTGTAGTAAGGTGAGAAAACAATACATGAAATACACAAAAGAATACTTCAAATGAAAAGAAAGAATTCATTCACAAGCACGGTTCTAATGCAGAAAACCGTTGAAACAAATAAATTCAATCAGGACAGACTTTTCAGGTGACTATTGCAAAAAAAATAGCAACAGGGAAAGATACTGAGCATAACGTACCTAAATTTCTTCATCTGAGCGCTTACAAAAGGAATTACAGAACAGGGAATAAAGGCTCATTAAAAACTAACAAGGAGAAGTATCTGCTATTATTTACATGAGGGTTTTTTCATTAGTGTTAGACTGCAACGCTGCAAATAACAGAAATCAATTGCATTTTATAAAAGGAGAAGGTAACCAACCACACCCTACAAGACATTGCATACAGTGTGGGTTAACAGAGAGGACTTGCCTTAAATCAGCCAACAATAAAGAGAACAGCTGGACAAAATTATTTTCTCAGCCATATTTTCTAGTCAGTGGTTGGCTATTTACTCTCACTCTCTCCAGCATTTCTCAGAGGACTCTTATTCCCAGGGACATTCTGCCAAAACATTCAAATTTTCTTTTGTCATTTTTCTCATTCAGGTTTTTCTTCCTTTCCTTTATCCTTCCTATTCCCGTCATTCATACGGTGTTCTCTTGAAAGATGTAAAAATTGAGTAATAACAGGACTGACATGACTTCTGCCAACTCTCACTGTGCTGTTATTTTGCAACCCAGCCCCTATGTAAGCATCTCTCTTGATTACATAGGCTCACACTCACCAGCTGAAAGTAATGAAACTGTTTCATGTAGTTAAAAGCAAAGAAATGCTTGAGATTGCCTGAAGCTTTTCCTTTATAGAGGCATGAGGAAGGAGCCTCACTCAATTGCCAATGGCATGAGCAATCACATCATAAATTTATGAACCTTCATTTTGTAACTCATTGGGTGTCCTCACCCAGGTACTACCACTTTGACTGTTTCAGGACTTCATTCCCGAGACAGTCAAAAACCATAATTCTAGCTTCAATTTACTTAATTCAGGGGAGGATTTGTTGCAGGTGAAATGACAGACATGGGCTGGAGAATGTAGCGTCCTCCTACCAGCACCTCCGGGCCACCCGAGACAGACTTGGTCGAAGTTGCTGGAGTTTCATGCACTTTTACCACTGTTCTTTAATTTATTGTCTTAGGCTAAACCCTGTGTGATCATATTAACTTAAAGGTAAAACCAGAAGTCAGTCAAGGGGACAATCGGCTAATTTAAACTTGATCAAGAAATAATCCTACTTTCAAGAAAACACACGGCAGGATGGGCTCCCAAAGGCAGTAGAAAGAGTAAGACGGTTGCATAAACCCCCTTATCAGTAATATGTGTTTTCACAATAATTAAAAAAAAAAATCTTGTAAACATTTATAAAAGAAAAACTAGGGGGGTTTATGAGAGCCTATACAAAAGAATTTAAAAAAAATGCAAGCTTTATCAACTCAAAAGCACTGTAAAATTCAGAAGAACCAACTGCAAAGAAAAGATAATGGCATAATATTTTAAATAACTAAGAAAGAAAGATCTGGCCCTTCATAAAAGTAGTTGCTTTTTTTAAGGGGGAAGAGGGAGAACCACGGCAGTTTGTTGGCTTCCATAAAATACTAAAATCTCTATGTAACTCAGACGTTCTCCCTACAAGTTTATTCTTTTTGCATTTCCTCCTATTCCCCATATTCTCTTCTCATCTGTGTTCATAATCTTTTGACAGAATTTTCCCCTCTATTGTAAATTTCAGTTCACAGAAGAAAAATGTAAAATATGTACAATTCTGCTTTGTATCGATGTTTCTATATGTGCAGGAATGTTTCTTCCTAAAGCATTTTCAAAAGAGAGTCCATATATTACATGTGCTGCACAGACTTATCATAGGGTGAAATAAATAAAAGCCATGAAAAAAAGTCAAGATAAAAAAACCCCACAATTTTCTTTTATGTTTTGCAGGGATTCAAAAACACTGTCAAGAGGGAAAAATAGGCAGTAAAAGCAGAAAACAAGTTGGCAAAAGAGCAGAATCACATATGGACTGCAGACTACGGCATCCATCAGGGTGTTACTATTTTGGTTTCAGAGGGAACAGAAAATTATCAGATAGCCTACCCCAAATTCCTCTGCTATGAGATTATTGCTTGTGTAACGACTACTATGGAATACATATTTCCCTTTCTTACATCGTTGGGACTAAATCAGGTCTAACTACCCCATTATGACACATTTACTTCCCCCTCCCCAGCCAGCACACCAGTCTCGGTTTATTTAGATCTGCCGAGTGTCTATTTTCCATAGCAAACACACAAAAACTCAAGAGAAAGGAAGTTGCTTAAGCTGAACAGAGATCTCAAATCCAAAACAATTTCACAAACTCTTTTTCACAAATAAATAAAAATAATATTCTGTAACAACTGTCGTCTTCTATAATTGATTTTTTCACTCGAGAAATTTCTTTAATACAAAGTCCTATATGGAAACACAAGTATAGACATTCATAAGTCGCTTTATACGAGCAGCTCGCGTTCTCACAGCAACCATTAGTAGTACCCCTGCGTACATCGCATCTCTGCTGACTTGTTACAATAAGAATGAACATTCGAGATTGAAAAGCCTCGTCATAGAAGCAGCCGTGACAAACAGTTCTGCCCCTAGGAGGGATTTAAGTTATCTACACTTCTTTCTTTTCCCCCTCAATAGTTTGACTTTTTTTAAAATAAAGAAACATTCATGCAGGGCCAGATATCATAGGCTTGCTGCGGGAATTACGACGGAAAATTCTATGACATGTTTTAAATATGAGGTCAGAACAGACAACAAGATGTTCCCCTCTACTCTTAGAATATGTGAGTGAAACACTTTGCTTTCTATTTTTTCATAAGAAAAGATCTTTAAAGAGCTAAGAATTTCACACAGTCATTTATTTTGTTTCCTCCATCTCCTCTCACTCCTTACCTCCATCATCCACATGGTGCGTGCTGCTTTTTAGACTATCAGCTCTTTGAAGCAAGGGCTGTCAACGTTTTATATGCTTCTACAGTGCCTACTACAACAGGGCCCAACCTAGTTAACTCCTAATCGATAGTGCAAAAGAGACGTTAAATAATTATCATCGGACTGTTGTATTTCATACGACACACTTCGGTTCACTCAGAAACCCTGTTGCAATATAAGGGTACATCTCCGTTACACAAGGCACCGCCAATAAAAAACCCTCAGATTTTCATGCACAAAAGCATCAGGAAAACCTGGCATTAACAACAAATAAAGCTTACATGGAATCAGGTAGAGATTTATAAACATGCTCGTTCTACCGTGTTCAAACTCAGCTGCACTGAAACCAAACTTCGATTGCAGGTATTTTTATTGAAAGTAATTAAAGCTCTACTGCACTGCTGAGAACAAACGCGTGCACACCGAAATACTTAAAACTGAAAAGAAAACTTTACTCTTTACAACAGCAAGCACTTTTAAACTGCTTTGCCGTTTAATTCCACCTCAGTTGCGCACAGAAATTAACAAATCTGCTTTCAGACATCCCTGTTATTCTTCATAAAGTCCCAAAGGTGTCTCAGTGAAACTAGATTTAAAGCATGTTAAGTGCATTACAGGAAATGTGTTCCCAAACACACAGTCCAATTAAGTGCCAAATGATGCCTTCAAGTCTCACCCATGTAAACCATACAAGGCCGGCGAGATTTTGCAGTGGAAATTTAAGGCAAAAAAGAACACTCATTATTTGGTAAATCATGGATAAAGAGTTCTTTCCGTTTTGAAACTTACGCTGCGCTACAGCTCGAATTACTCATGGGGAAAAAAAACCCTCTCTGTAAAGCAGCAATTGGTGGGGGGCATGAAGGATGAATAAATTTTTATTGCAGGATTAATCGGACATAAAAATAGGAAGAAGTCCCCAGAACAAGCAGTGATTTGGATTCAGAATGCCTTTCCTGTGTCTTCGTTTTGTGACTCCATCAGTTAAGAATTCTGATAAATATTCTTTAACACAGCTACATATACATACAGACACAGGAAGGGTGGTATCAGGCCTCTAGCTTTTTAATTTCCTAGAGAGAGCGTCTAAATTTTTGTTGCCTGCAGTGCCAGTGTTGAATTAGAGATACAACAGAGTTTTTGCTAAAATGTTGAGTGATCAAACACTGTACACAATTTCACCGCGTAAAATGGTTATCTTCCAAAACGCTAACAAAACAGCGAACTGTCTTGCTAGTCATCATCTCTGTGGCATTTGCAGTCTAATGTGCCTCTATCGCACTGCTCCTTGCACATACCCTTTCCAAATTCAGAATGCCTAAGCCATTTAGTCTTTCCTCATATATCAGCTATATCACAGCTCTGACCAACCTTATTGCCTTTGTCTTTTTTTTTTTTTTTT
>VZSC01005679.1:283826-302048 GCA_013398225.1 Steatornis caripensis
CTAGATGGTGTATTGAAAACCAAGCTACTTCAAATCTGGTTAAGACACTTTCAAGCTCTTATTTTCATACACAAGTGTTTGGAAGTGAAATCAGAACAAAGCAGTTGCTTTGCTGTCTAGTAGATCAAGCAAACTTTTACTAACTTCAGAAAATGCTAACACTTTGCAGTTTAAAAGTGTAAGGAATACAAAGCGATACTCCATCGTCTCTGGTGCAGGCTCTGATCTGCAAATCCTGCTGTTTTCACACTACATACAAACACGCACATCTCCTCTCAGCTGAAAGGAGCAGGAAACCTTTTCCTGGAGGCCAGGTGATACAACCATTCACACAAGCTTGTGACAATTTCTGTTGGTGCTTCAGATTCACTTCTTCAACACAAGCAGACTTGCAAGACTAATGTACAGTTTCATATACACACGTGTTTTGTGGGGTTTTTAAAATACCTGTGTGTATCTATATTTAAACAGAGCTGATAAGAAAAACGAAACTAAAACATGACAACGTCCTTGTCGACAGTTTGCAGGAATGATTCACTTGATGAATTTAGCCTTTTTCCGCTAATGATTTTTACAAATCACTTTGTTACCGTCTGACTAATAGTTTTCAGCTAAGTGAGTATGAAGTTGTCTTCTAATGTCTACTGTCTTTGTTTAATATCTGACCTCTTAATACAAGCAAGCAGCGTATACATTGGGCCTGGACAGTGCGGAAGAGTTTCAGTGAAACTTGAAGTCCTTTGGTTTAAGATTTCTAACACTTCATTTGGAATTCATCATTAATTCCATTACATAAAGTTGCAACACAACTTTAAAAGCTATGAACTTAAAAGGCTATTTGACCTATTTTAATGCCTGTAACAAAACAAAGCAACTATCGCTTACTACTTCACCACACTATTATGAAGGAAGCGTGGGAAAGCCGTATAAAAATCCTACAATGGGTGTTACTCCTCTAGCAAAGCAAAACCAGAAGAAATTTCACAATGAAATCTGTCCTTTACAGGAATTCTAGCTTAATTTCCAGACCACAGAAGTTTGAGTAGCATTAAACAAGCAATAATAGCCTTAAGGCACCATCTTTAAGTGGGTGCTACTGAAAGAAAGCTTGTCTCACAGCATTTCCCAAGTGTTACACACGTTCACTTGTACCGGCAGATGGTAAATCTGGATCTCAAACATACCTTCTCAGAACTCAAATGCTGATCTCCTGGAGGATTTTTGTGGTTTGTGTTCTGGTTTCTTTTTAAAAAGAGACTACGTTTTCAAATAATGTAAACTATAACAGCAAAAGTTTTATTTTAGGAAGTGCTATAGAGCCCCTGAAGACTACGCATTGACTAGATCTACACTCACAGCAAGGAGTGGGTTTTCGTACCCTCACTCACTTTTCAACTGCATTTCACTGCGTGAGTACACCTATTAAGCTGGAAGAGACGAGATTGGAAGGAAAACATTTTTCATCAGGAAAACGTTTCAGAATCTGACCCTTTGTATAGAGAAGCTTTTTTTTTTAAATTAAATGTACATACTTAGCAATCCAGAGTAATACCACAAATAATAGTTCTTCAAAAGTTAAATTAAATGCCTTGCAAAAATGCTATGCATACATCTTGCATGCAAATTAGCAATCCCAGATAGTTCTACTTCAGCAAAAGTTTCAAAGTGGGGTTTTTTTTCATTGTTTTAAATACCCTGAAGGGAATGTTTACCTAGTAAAGATATCGTGACATGGGCCACCTCTGCCTTCCAAGAACAAAAAAAAAAAAAAACCCTGAATAATATTTGTGCATAGCTGATATCTTATGAAAACTGACTCCCATCCATTAATCAAGCAACCACGAAGAGGTATGATAGAAGATCACATAGCACACTAATAAAACTAAAATCTGTATTTCCTCTATTATCTTCATATTGCATTCCCTTTGTCACTGGATTTGCCCTTGTTGACATCCAGCCTTCTAAATACTTCTTACTTTTTGTGTTTTTTACTGAAGGAAGTTTAGAACCATTCTACCATTGCCACTGCATTCTGGGCAAGCCTAGCTTGCTCAATACCCGCTCTCCTAGCTTGTCTTTGCAATGAATGAAGAACAAGAATGCAAAAGATACACATGGCCATTTATATTAGTAGGATAACAGAGATCTTGGGGTCCATCTCAGTCAACCCCACAGTACAATGTAAAAGCCATCAAGTTTGCGTTCAGAGTAGTTTAAAATGAGATAAATAAATATGAATATACTGATGCTATTACACCACTGAAAAAAAAAAAAGAGACATGACTAGAGGGAACAGCAAATTCAGCTGTGTAGACGTTCTCTACAAAAAACGCACCCGTTCTCCTCCCCTTGTCTGTACCACAGTTGAGTGAGCGCTACCAACCCGGCAAAGGAACGAGAGCAAATACACCATCCTCAAACGCAGAGCAAACTCTCCCCCTCATACTCATTGCGCGTACAACTTCATTGACAAGCATAGCTGGGAAAAATATATATTGAGCAAGCCAGATCAGATTTTCAGAGCAAGATCTGTATAGTCCATTTATAGAATAAGCTTTAGGAGAGACCAAATAGCCCAACAAATTCAGGGGATAAGCTGCCGGCTGCAGCGCAGAACTGTTGGGGTTTTTTTCAAATTTTTGTCCTTATTAAGCGTTTCTTCCAATTTCTCCTTTGCTAACGGGATTCAGAAGTCAGTGGTAAGTTTTGGCATGGTGGCACCTTAGAATTTTTGCAGCCTTTTATTAATATCCTCCTGCAGTTCTGACACACTCTGTATAGTTTATGCAAGCTGCTCTGCATCAGGCTTTTGTAACCCAGAGAGAAAAATCTGCATGACCTGCTGCAGTGCACTTGCATTATCTCCACTGATACCTTCAAAGAATATTTACATGTTAACAGTACATCCACTTTCGCAGCGAGGACAGAAGTTTAGCACCGAGTCAACTAAGATAAAGAACATTTTATCGTATAATCAGGCATTTAAACGGTAGGCAATGGACATTGTTTTGCCCAGAGTAAAGAAAGACCAGATTTTAAAATCTCAGTACATAGGTTACGCCTACTGGAATTACAGTATAGGATTAATATTCTTATAGAAAACATTTTGATAAAATTTTGGTCTCTACTACTGAGATTGGATATGAAAATTAAAATCCATTGAAGTTAACTAAATATGCTCTGCATTTTGTTATTTTATCTCAATTCAAATAGTAGAGCCTGTGTCTGATAATGCTTTGAAAACAAAAAGAACTCAAATCACTTTCTCCATGCGCAGATTAGCATTTAGTTTTTTGTTTCTCTATTTTCTTTTCCCTTTCCTCTCTTACCCTTTGTTAACTGCAAGAAAGATGAAGCACCAGGCATTTTGCAGTTCTATGTAAAAGCAGTGATAGCTATGCCTATTCTCATCTCCTCGGCACTGAAACCCATGACTGGCTACAGGAAAAAGCACTCTTTTCAGAGTTGCCCCTTCGAGGTTGATAGTTGCAATTTCTAGGGAACACAACAGCTTGATGAAGTCAGTGTCATTAAAAGGGAGCAGAATTATTTTAGGTCACTTCCACAGAGAGCTAAAGGATATTAACATCCGTAATAACAAAGCACAAATTCATCAGCATAATCAAATAGGCTAGTTCAAGTAATTACTCTTCAGAAATCATAATCACAAGTCCTCTAACTAAACCTCAATTCCTCTGTAACCCACATCGATACCACTGTGGCTTTTCGTCCCTCTTGTGGCCAGACCACAAAAGGCTTTTATGACTCTATTACTGCCTGCAAAACATAAAATTCTAAGTCGAGCCTACAAATTAAAGTCTTTCAACTCAAGCAACAAGGGATCCAGGATTCTTTCAGAAGCTGAAGTCATAATTTCCAGCTCACAGACAATATACACAGTTGGTCAATAAACACGAGGGATCAGTTGAGCCAGTGGAAAACTATCTGCAGATCTCCTCACCACTGTCAACCAAAGTCACTTCAAATTGCAACGCAATCTATGCGTTAAAAAACAGTTTACCTCATCATTGTACAAGAATTTGCTTCATATCCCAAAGACTATGGAAGAATATTAACTATAACTCATGAAATTGAGATTAAAACTATTAGAAGTATTACTCTTAGATTTGCAGCAGGCACAGGCAGAATGTTGCTAAACAGAAGGCAATAAATACACACTTGAAAGATGGATTATTACATCTGATTACCTTTCCAAAAAGGATAAAAGATAGATGTTTATTTGATAAAAAAAAACAGAAGAAACATCAAGTTGCTCTCATTTTTTAGATTATTGGGATATTTAATTACTGACTACAGTGGCTAAGTTATAGAAGACAATCCTTATTTTGTTCAGATTTTCATTTTCACAATCCTCTTCTAAATACAGCAACACTACATTCTGTTATTTATACTGCCTTCTTTCACTCCTAGTCCACTTGTAATTGGAGCACCATACACTTCGAATATGTGGATGTGTACACATGTGTGTATATGTATTTACTTATTAAAACTGTTCATAAACCTATTCCTCTGATCACCTGCAATCATCCCTATAATATCTTTTGTTTATTAAGAGGGTTTGTCTGAAAGACAGACTAAAATTTCTGACTACTTCTGCAGCTCCATTTCAGAGAAGAAAAGAAGCAGGTAACACAAGCTGTAGCTTGAATAATTCAAATCGTTTTTTTTTCCTTTTCCAATGGAAAAAAACTCAGAATATTTTTTGTATCATTGTGCAGAAGTATGAACAGCTTGACTGGAAGACAAAACGGAAGACCTCTGGAAGGTTCCTTGCAAACTTACATTAAAATGCTTTAAATAAACACTTTGAACTTTTCTGTAACATACTTCACAGAGAACAGATTGCATTTCTCAGGCCACAAGAGATACTTTAGCATAAATCTACAAGAAACAATACATACAAAACCAGTACAAACCATGGGTACTTTACCTACATTGGTGAGAGATTTATGGAATACTTATTATCCATTCCAACTCTCAAGGCAAAACATTGCGCAGAGTACAGCAGTGGGAAAAGCCTGCCTTGACAGCTGACATGAAATAAAAGCCAATCCAGAAATAAAACAGGATTTTAAAATATTTCAATCCCATTATTGAATATTTAATTCCATTTATAGGTACAAAATAGTATTAAAAACTCCTTTTCTTTTTATGGTTCGGGATAGATCGCAGAAACTGAGTACCAGCTCATTCAAGTTACGTGGGAAAGCAGTTGAAGGCCCCTACAGAGGGACTAGCCCAACAAGCCTGGGCAGCACACACACGAGAACTGCAGAGTTTTCCAGGTACTGGCATAACAAACACCCAAGGTAGAACTACAGCTGGCACAACACCCAGTCTCTGTGTTTGAGACAAATAAAGGAGTCAAGACCTGGATGCATGGCATTCAGAAAACCGAGAAGGGAGCTTTCATTTAAATCTTGGCTAGAAGTCAAGACAGACAAGTTCCAGTGTTAAGGAAAACATGCCTTTTTGTTCCTTACATGCAAGTATGACCTTTTTCAAAGAAACATCAATCATCGATTTCTTGCGGTGGTGGAATCTACCTACAATGTTACCTACTGACTAATTAAAAATACAGTATCAATATCCTTTTGAACACATGAAATACATCTTATACATGCTTGAAATGATGGTTATAATTCACATGTAAATATAACTTCACTGAGGCTTTTAGTGATGTATTTGAAAAACTGAGTGGCATTAATCAGAGGCCATACTTGTATATCATTTGACTATTATCAAGAGCCAAAACTGAAAGCACTTCTCTATTCAGAGATGACACTATACTAATTAGCAACATATTGCACTAACACTAAAAATTCCTTCATAGTATGATTGCTTTATTAAGCCTTGTAAGCGAAGAGATTCAAGTGCTATTGTAATGCAAAAGTACACTTATGCTTAATTATGCCACGGAAAAAAGCAGCACAACAACAACAACAACAACAAAAAGTGGAAACGCTCCAATCTAGCCAAGTCTACTGAAAATGGTATAGTTTAGGAAGCACGGTCACTTTGCCAGACTTAAATATTTAAAGACATGCATATCCCTAGATAACTGAGTAGAAGACAGAGGGAGGATACAGTATTACTTTCGGTAAATGTATTTTAATAGCGTTAAACGGTTTCTTCATTAAAAGGTTTCTTCATATCCTGTGTATTATACATGTCACATGCTTGCCTACCTACATCCATTCCCATGAATCACCTGAGCACTTAAGAGACAGTAGCACAATTTTGGTACCAACATGTAGTTAACTTTTACTGTCACTTTGGCAAGAAGTCCGCCACGATCACATCAGTGCATTTTATATCCATCTCCTATACACAGTTGTTGCATGATCTAAGATAATGCATACATTTCCAAGCTCTCTAGATAAGCCACATACCAGGGATTCGATTCATTTGCTCCTTAATATTTTTTCAATTGTATTATCAAATTCCTTCCCCAGTTACATGAGGAAGTTTCTACTATAAGAGAAGAGTTGAAGGCGGCAGTGAAGACCACTAATCAGAACACTACAAAAGACTCAAAGCATGGTAAACATTGAAAAGAAAGAACGGGGACCTTCGGAAGGGACTCGGGCAGATCCTTAGGGACATAAAAACTGAAGAACAGCTCACAGACTTGAGTTTTTCATATATGTAAACTTATAAAAGTTTGAACTTTTCAAGATTCCTGTTTTCTACTCATGACTGAATGCTCATTGCAAGGTTAGGCTTGGACTATGTCTCAACAAAATCAACAAAGGAGACATACCGTTGACACTCCGTGAGTCTGCCTGGATGTCTCTTGGCAAAGGTGAGAGCCTCCCTAGGGAAGCCACAGCCACAATTCGAGAATTTCTGTGTGATAGGGTTAAAATTATTGAATACAATTGCTCCTCAGAATAGGTAAACATATTATGTTCTCATGATGCATTAAATTCAGCACAAGAGAAACAGATCTTCACAGATCAAACTCCTGATCTCTGCTTTTAAATTAAAAGATGAACAACAAAACAAGAACAATTACATGAGAGTGTCTGGGTTTTTTAAAACACAGAACTCAAACCATATCCTAGGTTTCCCCTCTCTCCTCTCACCATAAGCCCTGTCCACATTCTTCTCCTTTTTATGCTATTACTTACATAATCCTTATATATAAATCTGTAACCCTCTCCCTCTGATGTTACCAAACCTTACAAATCTCTACTGTGATGTACAACTCACTTGATGAACGCATGTTACAGGATCTCCCTGTTTGTGTCAATTTACAGAGGATACAAATCATGACAGGGCCCAGCTGCAGGGTGTAATTGCTCAAGATGCACCTCTTCATGCGCTTCTCTCTAGACTCATACTGTTTAACCTTGAGAACATAATTCTAGGAGGCTGCTGATACACACACAGGAAGGTGCGTAAGGGTCTTCTGTTTGCGTTCGCTTTTCCGTAGGGCAGTAGCTCAGTTACAAAAAAAGCTCCCCACCCATCAACGTAATATCCTCCTCACCAAACAGAACAGACATTTTGTGTAAATAGGCCCTTGCCCTCCTCAATCTTTATATGCAACAGAAACACTTCCTTAATTTAGGACACAATTGCTTAACTCAATCCAATGGCTAAAATTTGAAGTCAGCAAAGCTAATAAATAAAAATGGCAATTTCTTTAGGAAGATAATTATAAATAAAATCAAATAAAGCACATGAATGACAAACTCTATTTTGGTGGTGAATTCCAGAGGAGATTTTATACTTCATTTCTTTTCCAAAGGCTTGAAGTATTTTTGTAGTGAACGTTCTTCTGCAAAACCCATTCCATGAAAAGTTGTGATGTTTAATGTGGACAAACAATCTTGGGAGAGAGAAAAAAAGCTATATTCTAGATTTCCTTTCGGTCTTAAGACAAATGAGGGCTTACAGGATTCTAAGCAGAATGGAACCAGTTTCTGTTCCGCTTAGAACATATATATCTCAAAGAAAGAATATCAGGTATTTGAGAGAATTAACAAATATTTTTGACAACCATGTTCTGCAGGAAGGGAAGATGGGAACTGTCTTGAAGAACAGGGAACCCTGGTTCTCTCTACCTGCCCTCCCCCCGCTCCCCCAAATATCGAGAAACGTGACAAAGGTGAGGGACAACTAGAAAACCTTACGAGGCATATAGACCCTGAGACTCGTAATCGGGAAAGCAGCATAAACCTAAAAATTTACTTAAAATACCACATAACCAACTACCAGAGTCCTTACAGGCCTGTAAAATTGCCAAAAAGCTAAATTAAAGCTGGACTGGAGAGGTCTTGCCACATGACTATAACAAATCTCCAACTGCAGCACAGGACCAAGCCTGTTACAGAGGGAGATGTTTACCTTGTGATCCTCCAACAGCAAGAAGTTCAGAAGTAGAAATTCTCTCTTTTCTTTCTCTCTCCTGTAAGTGAACTTAGAGCTCCTGCAAAGCATCCTCTTTTTTCCCCTCTTCCAGTTGCAATTACTTGACTCACTGAGTCATTTTATGCATTGTACTCCAAAGAAAGCAAGTCGTCATACCTAAAAGATCACTCCAACAAGGATTAAAGAACCTGAACTTGCCACATAGACCGTCGCTCTCATCAAAGCAATATCTCAACAGGTGTGACAGGTAATCACAAAGGGAGGATCGCAACCATCCATAAAAAGAAGGAGCAGGAGGATGACACAGAACCATGGCTCTGTCACAGCCAGCATAGCTGGCTAAGTCAGGAAGCACAGCATGCATACCAGAAACATTTTAACTCATTTTAGATTTTGCTGTCATTCATTAAATCTGTTCGTAATTACATTATTATTGACCACCGAAAGGAGATGGAAAATAGTGGGAATAAAGTATTATGTAAGTTAAAAATTCATATGAAATAGTATATTTACGGTATCTGTAAAGGTTGTTTGTATTCACAGTATTAACCTTCTAAAAAATCATTATTAAAACTTCCAGACAAATTTCTAGAAAGGATGCATCAAGCTTCTAAAAAAATTCTGTAGGATGATACAGTAACAGTCTTCAAACATGTAAATTGCAGGAATGAGAATGAATACTCCCCCAATAAACATCTCCACCTATCTAATGGGGAGGAAAGGAGGAAAAAAACTGAATGGAGGAAAATTCAATTTGGTCATTAGAACTCAGTTCTTAAAGGCAATTAGTTAGAAAACTGGAACAGAATGCTATCTGTAGAGGTCTCCCAGAATAAAAATTCTTAACAGCAATTGACATATGGTTGAATCCACCCTGGGAAAAAGTATGGGCCAGCTGACTTCTTTAGGTCTTCTCCAGCTCTATTTTTCTATCATCACATGATCAATTTCCCCACCTTTTGAAAACTTTGAAAAGCTGAAGCTTTTTGCTGCACAATTTTAGCAGTCTCCAGGCAGAAGACAGTGCACTGATTTAACAGTGTATTCTGTGTAGATATATTATTCAGATACATTTCTTGTAGTCCTAATATTCCTTGAGCACTGGCGTGACTTTTTTCCTAGTGGCTTAATGTAACAACGTGATGTAAAATAGAAACCACTTTCCTACTCCAGAATAAACATTTTAATTATCTATGCAGGGCTTAAATACTACAATAACAACATCTTATAAATTCCTGTATGAATAATCATCGTATTGAATGGTGTCAGACCATATCCTTTCTAATGCTAACAAATATCCAAGCAGGGATTCCGTTGGGCCCTGCAAAGCCCATTTCCAGAAGACAATGAAAAAAACATTATAGTAATCAGACTGTGTGCTGACAAAAACATTTTAAAAAATTATATCCTTTAATCACAGTGAAACACCAACAATTACAATGCACACTCTCTCTCACGCTCAATGCTGTTCCACTGGGCAAACAATTCACTGCTTCGTATCTTAATTCTCATTTACGTATGTTTTAAAGAACAGCACTATGTCAGCTAACATTCTTGGGTTTAAGATGGAAGGGAAAGTATCGCTGAAGCACGCAAAATACATGCGTTTTCTTTCCCAAGCCAGCATTAGGGGCTATTACCACCAAACCGGCTCTGCTTCCAAATTAAAAAACAAGCAGTACAAAAATCATCTCAGGAAAGTTCTAAACCTACAGAACATACTTTTCTCACAAATTCCTGGGCAACGAGTCAATAGCCCAAATTTATAAACACGACACCCCACCGCCACCACCTAATACAGACAAATTCCACGCAGGAGGAAGGAGAAAGGCATTCTATAACTCTTCAACATGAAATGAGCCAAACTGACAATCTCTAAGCACATGCTTGCTTTTGACAGAAACTATAATGCAAATTGATTGAAATAAAATTAAATATTATCTTAGTAATATGCATATTCTTTGCTGAAGCCAGGTCAGAATAAATATGTCAAAAAGAACCGTATTACCCTCTACTGGAATCAAAATTAGTTTTTTTCAAAAATGTGTAGAAACCTGAACTTGTGAATGTGTCCAACCATTCATGTGCACATTTGAACAATTTCAAACAAAAACTGTTCTCGAGACAGCAAGTCAGATGCACTGTGGTTATTCCTGTTAATTCTGAGCTCCTTACTGAGCTTCGTAATCAGTAGCTGCTCCACTTTCAGAACCAAACAGCAGCTGTGCCTAAGGACACAGTCTCTCCAAGTGTCATGAGATTATACTGTAAAATGTTTACAGTTTCCATAGAGTTAAGTTACAGGTCTCCTGGTGTGCGCAATTGTTTTCAATCAAAACAATATTTCCTCTTGTGGATACCGCAGGCCCTCACAACAGAGCGAAACACAGGAAATCTTGCAACAGCTTATCCTTATTGCAATTCAATTGAAGTTATTACGTGGGCCAGTCTAAAGACAGTGGCCAGACTGTGTGTGGAGACGTGCCATGTGAACATGCATTCAGGAAAGGAATGTCCTGAACACCATTAGCATTCCCATTGCTGGGTTCTGGTGGAACAGGAGCAATGCACCTGCCGTTTCATCATGCTAAAATATCAAAGCTAAGACAAAACAGAGAACAGGGAACCAAAGTTCCAAATACCTCACTTTTGACAATGAAGGTAGACACAAACTAATGAGCAGACTTACCTTGTCAACAGATCACACAGCCCTCACCAGAGAAGAGCTGCATTGCAACTGCCTTGCAGCACACTTTCATCCCAGTAGAGTTACTATTCCTTTAAGCAATAAGATGAAGAGAATCAGCAACATAAATGTTTTATTTACTAAGTAAATACTGGAATAATAGAGATCTTGAAAATATAACCTGTTTATCAATTTCAGCAGAAAGCCCTTCTGTAGATTTCACTTCATCATTTTAATCTGCCCCAGCAGGAATATCTACCTGTCCATGTAAACGCTATATATATTTTCTTTGCCAAAGTAATCTGAAGAAATTGGACTGTAAATTGCAATGACGCATGGGTCACATTTTACATTCAGATCGCATTCAGCTAAAAACTGTGATTTCCATACTAAATAAACAGTATGTTTACATTATAGTTTTGTGAACTATGTTCCTGATGCCTAAAAACGAACAAAAAATCTATGAATGGGGTACGTATGGTCTGTTACTGTTACATTAGGGGAACCAGAAAAAAGGACACAGCCATCCAACAAGGTACCACCTCCAACATCCTTCGTGAAGCCCGAACCCTCAAGCCAGGACTCTAGGACCACTACGAACAGATACAAGACAAAACGCAGTTTCAAAGCTCACTCTGGTTTTCTAGCAGGCTGTGTTTTAGAGATGGTGGTTGAAAGAAGTGCTCATGCACACAGCAGGCTGAAAGAATATTGGCAAAATATCATATGATAACATTTTATACATAGGTCACAATCTTGTCAGGTCTATTTCAATCAAAATATCCTAACGCCACAACAGTCAAAGTTCAAGGTAAGAACTCAAGTGGACAATGGCCAAATGAAGGCATCCTAGGTATCAGGGCATCGCCAGCATAAAACCTGGACTTCAAAATAAAAATAGATACAAAACGTCATGAAGAACTAGTTTTCTTGCTGTACATATGCACTGGGCTAAATTACCCACTCCTTGTAAATACATAGTTTGCCACCAGTTATGAATGGCAGCACTTACTGTTCAGATTAGGTTTTGCTGTTTGCTAAAAAACACTTTCCAGAAAAGTTGTCGGCAGGGCGCAAAAAAATCCTTGTAAGCAGGAACTTTCATATAAATCCTACAGTGTTCTGTATTTATCAAAAGCTCACGTAACCTAAAGGAAACGTCAGCAGACCATAACGTAATTTGGAGAGTACTACGTAGTAGAGTAGGAAGTTTCCTTTGTTCACACAGGGCTAAGATGGAGAAGGCAGATTATTCCTTACCGAATATCTTGCAGAAATATTTCCAGAACTAAAGGCTTTTTTTTTTTTCTATCCTACCCATCATAATTTCAGTATAAAATCAGTTTTACCACTGTCCTTCAGAGTATCTTTATCTCTTCCATTGGCATTTTTAACAGAAATACCTTTGGACACCTCCGGTTGCTTGCTGTCTGCCTGTTTTTCTCTAACGGGGACAGTGTGAACCGAAACTCTGGGTCTGAATCTTAATTTCCATCTATCTACATACCAATCACATATATATACTAGGAACATACCTGTGATACCAAAGCTAAAAAGTTACGACATTTCGCTGTGTTCTCTTCCTCCTCAGCATATGTATTGGGGGGGGACGGGACAGAAAAAAAAGACTTAAAAACAAACCCCAAACCGACACTCCACATCCATCCCCTCCCCCCCAAAAAAAAGAGAGGGTACTGGGCCAAGCAAGTCTAGTCATTTGCTTAAGATCTAGCCAGGAGAAATCTCTTTACTTTTGGAGACTTACTGTTTTGATGCAAGGAGTTACTACTTCATCCCCTTTTAAAAAATATGGCATATGGACTATTTCATGCTTGAATTCCACTTGAAAAATTTAAGTTGTATCCAGCATGCTTACTTACCCTCCTTAAAACATTTCTCTTTAAGTCCATAATCCATAGTATCACAAATGGAAAATAAGTAGCAAAGAAAAACAAAAGTTTTAGCAGCCCAGACGTAGGTCAGAATTTATTTTTATTTTTTGTTTATCTAGGAACTTCATGGCTGCAGTAGCATATATTCATAATACATGGATGGAGTCATCAATTCCTCAGCTTTGCTTCCGTGTTTAATCAGCCTCAACGGGTGTTTAACACTTCTTTTCCTCATTCTACCATGAGCATTATAAAATTCATAGAACATAAGTGGGAGTGTTCAGATTTTGCATCTACAGCCTAGTTACCTGAAACAAGCCTGATCCAAAAATATAATAAAAAGCCTCTTTCTTACTAGCTCTTGAAATATTTTCCACATGCTTAATCTATTGTTTTCTTTGCATTTGTGTATAGCTGTAAGAAATAAACTCTCTGCACTACTAACTACTTTAAATTGGTTGAAAGTTGTGGTTTGTTTTTGAGATGGTTTGGGGTTTTGTTGGCTTTTTTCCCTTCCATGCCACCCACAGTCTACGGGAGCACCACTATATACTATGTAAACTTCATCATCAAATTTGTTCCGTATACACTTCAGGTTTTGGTGAACATATCCATGACTACCAAAGCATACCAGATAACGTGGGTGGGGCTAATGATGAAATTTGAATTAACGCCTAAATTACATCTCTTGTTTAACTATGTCAAACTTTATTTTATACAGAAAAAATACAAGGCTATTGCAATGTTTTGAAACCAGTATGTTAAACGTTTTAGGAAGAGAAAGGCAGCTGTGATTAGATGTGCAATCTAGCAATTTTAAGATTCTGATTTTCTCCAAGAGCTTGACGATATCTTCTCAAAACAAGAGCTGCTAAAATTCCAATGGATTCGTGTTAGCATGACAGTGTGTGAAAGACGAAAAGACAATTACTCTTATTCATTTGCAACCTCTAGTGTATATTAGTGTCTTTTTAGAAGACCACTCAATTCCTAGTACTGAAAGTAGGTAAAAGCACAGAATGAAGAAGTTGAGTTTAAAAGTTAGGAGAGTTCCGATCCCTGAGAAAAATCCTCAGCAAAGTCAGAACGGCTGTTTAAGAGACAGCTTTGTCACTTCAGACTATTCCTAGCATAGGTTGCATCATAACATTACAGAATTGCCCACTGCATCTACATATTGCTTAGCTTATCTTTTGATCCTGAACCTGTTCCAGACCACGCAGGGTCTGGAAAACAGTATCTTAAAATCTCTGCCTGTACTCCCTTCTGTTTATCACGACGTTTCTCCAGGATTGAGTACTGCTGGTCTTTGCCCTGCTTGCCTGCTGAATAATTGTTTCCCTTCATTGAACTTGAGTTTTCTTTCTGTCCTTGCCCTTGACCTCTCATAGTTTCTTCTAACACAGTATTAACACAGCTAATTCACTTTAAAGCATTTTATTCACCACTTTCATGCGAAGTCTGGACTCGGTGAGCTAGAGCAGATGAGGTCAGTCTTTTCTTCTTTCTGAGTCCAGAGAATGTAATTTGATGAGTCCCACTGTGTACCAAGCATTGCACAGTTGCTCTATGATTTGCATAAAGGAATAAGTGAAAATGAGTAACGTGTAGAACAACCCAATTTAAAATTAGTTTATAAATCTGAATAAAAAACATATTACTTCCCAAATATAGATAATCACCTGTCCTCTTAGATCACCTAAGTTGTGTAAAAGTTAAGTCCATAGAAAAAGCTAAAGATCTATTCAAATAGGACTTACCTTCAGGGCTGTAATGATTTTCTCTAAAGAAAATGGGTTTTTTCTTACTTTAAAAACAAAGCTAAAAAAAGAAAATACAACCAGAATATGAAATCAAACAAAAAATGAAAAGCGCACACTGTCCAGATGGAAACACTTGTAACTCTGTAAACAACACATGACTGAACTAGAAATAGGACCTGGATTCCCTCTTCAGTCCTGCTCAGTCTATCAACGAGTGAGTTTTAAGGCGCTTGAGTAGGGGGGGATGGACTAGACGACCTCCAGAGGTCCTTTCCAACCTCAACTGCGTTTGCAATTTAGGTACCATATATTACCAACTGTAGAATTTAACTTACATTAGACTAGCTGACGATTATCACTAACAAATATCAATGAACTTGCATTAACCCTGCAGAATAAGGGTTAATTCTTATAACCTAGTTATAAGAACAGAGAGGTAACAAGGCTAAACCACCTCTTAACTACCATTAAAGTTGCAAAACTCCAGAGAACCTTTGAAACAAGGAGACTACGAGTGACAGCACCAGCCAGTTGTTACGCATCGCTGACTTAGAACAAGTCACTCAAAAATCAGGTCTTCTCTACCCAACTCTGTAATAGGACAGTGTCCAGAGTCAATCGGAGAGAAAACCCAGGGACTCCACAATCATGCACCAGGACCTGAGACCATCTCTTTCGCTTTTGGAGCTGCCTGAGAGGATGAGGATGCAAATGCTCGCAACCAAAGGAGAGTGTACTGCACAGCTCAAAAGGCTGTACTAAGCCACCTGACTTCTTGCCCAGAGAACACGGTTGCTCCTGCAGAATACAGAAACCAAGTAATTCATAAAAATGCTCATACCTGTGATTGAAGGGTTTTAGTGTCCAAAAACACGTAGCCTCCAGACCTTCATTTGGTTCTAAAATGCAACTTCAACATACATGCTTTTCTGGAAGCTTCCTCAGTTTAACAGCAGAAGCAAATGTTGAAATGTTTGTATCGCACACAATCCAAACAAAGTTGGCTATGTCAGAGTACAGCATTTATTTGGAATGACTGAATAAATTCTGAATTCAACTTTACTGTTTACTTGAGTTACAATACTATACTTTCTTCTATTTAGGTGCTGCTTTCACAAGCACTTCTCCCATAGGGAGATTCTGGGTAGATGCTCAGGAACCCTTCTAAAACACTAGAAGGGAGAAAATAAAATTACTTTTAAGATTGTGTTTCCTGCTCTGGGTTCAGTCTTCAACTTTTCTGTTTGGCAACAGTCATGCTGGTTAAACATGGGAAATGCTCCATTGTTTTAATCACTTCTACTTTAGTGTTCCATTATATTACTCCATTATTTATTGTTAATTACACCAGTTTATTATTCTACTTAACTCTTTTTTGGGACCTTTACCTGACTCCTGCGGCATTAACAACGCAGAAGAGCTCCCCCATCATACTTGGCACTCCTCCTATGACCTGACAAGAGCCTGGGTACATAACCGAGTGTCCAGGCTCAAGACTACTGGGCAGGTAGTTAAGACTTCCTAAAATCCACGGCTGCCAAACTTGGCTTCTTCTATAGCTTTTGGAAAGCAATAGTCCCAGTGTCCACGTTTGGAACTGACTGCAGCCAGCCTCATTGCAGGCGTCTGTCTGAATCCCATTCACTGTTAGGATTTCAGTCACATAGAGAAAAGTCTGTACCTACGTGTTATTTTTGATCTACACTTCACAACTGGGACCTCAATATTTAATTACACTGCCCCAGTGTCTCCTGCACTGTGAGAAAATTTCCAGTCACTAGACGAATAGGTTACCAGATCTGTCTGCATCTCTTCTTTTTGGAAAAATCCAATTGCTGTATCATGCAATCTCTTTTACTCGTGAAAAATGAACTTTCTGCTCAACAAATGCAAATATTTTAGTGAGTCCATCCCGCTGTGTGTTTCTAAGGAGCAAGTGCCCTTCAGCTATGATAAACTTTCATAATACCATTCCTCCCAGCGAAGGGCAGGTTCATGTCTAAAGAAATGTAGAGATTTTTTTTTATCACTAGAAAATTTTATTATTTTTTGTATATAATTTGCTAGCCAGCTATTGTATCCCTTCAAAACAAAGCACTTGTGCTGTTTTATCTCTGCAATACCACAGAGGCTATTAGCAGTAGAATGGAAAACAAGTCAGACAAATTTAACCCAAGCACGCTTCTTCACCATACACAAGGCTTCCTACAGGGTTTTTTAACCTGTTTAGAAACAGGTTCTACACCGTCAATTTCCCTTATACAAAGTACAATAAAACACCCTGTATGAAGTTATGGCAACACAGAGGAAAGATGGGAAAAGGACAAACACCTCATGATAATGAGACAACAGAAAATGCTGTCTAAATAAGTTCAAAATAATATATTTTTAAAGAGTCTGTTGTTACTTTAATATGCAGATTTCTTAACACCTGCACATCTTTAAATTGCACTCTTAAGCTTTTGTAAGTTATTATCATGTGATCAGAGCCCTGAAAATTGTTGAAATTAAATTTGTCATAAAATCTAATATTTCTTTACTTGAAAAAATTATTTCTCATGGCGATAAACTGATCACTAAGAAGTATCAGCTGTCATTAACACATGCCTTTGTAATTCCATAAGGTCAAGCATCTTTCTGTTTTACTCAACAATTCAATGCGCTAATTCTTACATTGGTCTGTTCTGGTTTGGGTATTTTTAACGTACATAGTATCTGCCAATTTGTGCCTCTGTGTGACTGCTTTGATTTTTGTCATGTGGTCTGCACTGGCTGCTTTTTTTTCCGGACCCACTCAGAAGACTGGTTCGGTTTCATTTACATCAGGCATTCTGGCAGTCTGTAATCTGCAGTAGTTACACCCCCTGTACTACTGCTACTAGCTGGTATATGCCTTGGTGATTTCTTTCAAGTCAAACAAACTACAGCTGTCAAACACGCAGAGCAGAGCTCCGCCAGCCATTCTGCACTCTGACCTTGATTAGAAAGTTTCCCATTCGTTTCAGTGATCTCGTACCGGTCTTCAAGAATTTCTTGCTCCCAAGCAAAATTCCCCTTCTGTCAAAGACAGACTGAATATTCAATTTGGAATATCCAAATCTGAGTAAACTTACAACCACGTAACAAGACTTTATCTTATATATTGCTAAACTGATTTTTATTTTAGTAGGTGGATAACAAATCAACATCTCCCATATTTTAGAAGGGAGATTAAACTAGAGAGAAATCTTGCCCACCGATTTTTTTTTGCTTTACTAATCGAATACACCTATTGCTTTTATAATCTTCTGGGAAGAACATTAATATTGACTAACATCCTGTACATTGTCAAAATGATGAATAAACTTGCAGTATCTGAACAGCTCGCTGACAGATGCAAAGGAATTTTCTTTTTTCCCCTCTAGGGAAATTCTAAGGCTGCAAGCGCCTTGAAGGAAGAAGAGGCACCCTGGGCTGTCGCTTCTGCTGTTCTGCGAAGTTT
>VZSC01005679.1:302467-317885 GCA_013398225.1 Steatornis caripensis
CTCCCTCGACCTGCTGGCCACACTCTTCTTAATGCACCCCAGGATGCCATTGGCCTTCCAGGCCGCAAGGGCACACTGCTGGCTCACGGTGAGCCTGTTGTCCACCAGCACTCCCAGGTCCTTCTCCGCAGAGCTGCTCTCCAGCAAGTCAACCCCCAGCCTGAAGCAAGGAACTGGAGAAGGCAGAGGAAGGTGGATGCATTTGGGCTAGATTAACACAATAAATTAGAGCTGCTTCAAAAGGACTTCAAAATAACACACTGATTAAGCTTATATGAGCCTAAACATTCATGCATCAAGCTCTCCTTCGGCAGCAATAGTTTTTGCTACAAATTTGAGCTATTGTTCTAAGACCCAGGCTAGTTATAGACTGCAAGTGAGCACAGTAGAAAGGTCAAAGGGAGGGAGGAAATCTGTGCCCTGTGGCTTGAAGGGCTGCCATCCACACAGGCCCCTGTGGAACTACACGCGTGCCTAGCACTTGTGATAGAAAAGCACTGGCCTCACTGTCCTAAGACTATAGCAGCTCATATTCTATTCCTAAGAATCAAATTCACGTGCAGCAAAACCCAGAGGAAGTTCTTAAGAAAGAGCAAGAGCAACAAAGAACAGGAAAACTAACTTTTCAATCAAATTGTGTGAAATTGCTCTTAAGTTTTGCTCTTTTCCTATTTTTCTATTTCATATTTCCTCAATAATGAATTGGTCAGGGGAAAAAAAATGATCAAAGCTAGCACATACTGCTATCACTTAAAAGCGTTACTCAAAGATCTTCTAAATCCATTTAACAGCTAACACTTCAGTAACGAATTAACTGAAATACTTAGTTCACACACAATTAAATTGGTCAACGCAAAAGGCAAAATAAACCTGTGATGTAAAACTTCAACCGCCATCCAAAATTTACCCCAGCTTTTTTGTTTTGAGAGCTTTAGTGCCACGCTATTTTTCAAACAGATTTGTAATTGGAATAGAATCTGTTTCATTAACGCCACGTCAGGATGAACAATTATTTGCTTTGACTGAGTACAACGTTTCCTTTACCCACTGGAGTACAGCTCTTTACAAAACCGATAGATCAGCATAAAATGATCTAAAGAAATTGTGAACCTTGCAGCTTTATGTAACTGATGTGAAATGAAACTGAAGCAAACACATTTTACATTGTAGGCTGTTTCATCAGAAGTATAATCATTTACATTTTAGTTTTGTGTGTCAAAGTGTATTTTTTCTTTACCTGCTATTCTGTTTCAGTTTTTAACATTTAATCTTAGAGATACATCTTGATAGCAGCAGGCAATCTTACCAAAGTCCCTTTGAAAACAGATAAAATCCACTTGCATCAAATACTAATTTATAGAGGAGTACTCTCAACCTCGGCCAGCAAAACTTCTTTGGATTACTCATATTCTTCTTGGTTACTTTTAAAGTTTACAGCCAGAATTTTACAGTACAGATTCCAGTTTGTTACATTTTTGATGCTTGCCTCGAGAATTTTGTAAGGGTTTGCAACAATCCCCAACGACCACATCATTCAGCAGGATCTAACACAGCTGGTTTGTCATTAGCTGTGGGGTCAAGACCACGGCATCAGGGGTAATAGAGTTAGGAAAACATTCCTGAACATTCCCTTCCATAAGTGAAGATCTTTCCTGAGGTGTGCCCTTGAAAGGAATTCTCACAGCTGAATGGATACTTTCAAAGTTTCTAAACGGCCTAAAGTAACACTCGCTTTTGAGAAGTCCCTTTACACACATACTGAAGGATGGTATTCGGTCAGAGCCTGATTTGCAACCTGTATCACAGTAATTACGATGTGTCAGAAAATACATATTGCTAGAGTGGGAAGCACTTTTGTCACTAGTGGAGAGAAGAAGCATAGATAGGCTAAGACATATTAACATTTACCAGTTCTTCTCAAATGCTCAAAACAAGACCTAAGACAGAACAAAAGGTTAACATTAGATATTATACTCCACATTCAGAGTACTCTGTGAGAGTAAACTGATACTTCATACAGCATCGGTTCTGCCTAGCCTTTATCAGCTTAAACTATTTCAAACTAAAACCTAAGTGCTACATCTTAAGTTTTCATATATTTACTATTAGTCTTCACAAAAGCAAAAGCCACCTGGTTAGCTAGACAGTCATATAAACAAACAAGGAGAAAATTGCCATCCATCATTCCCGTTAGAAAGAAATTTGCAAACTGTAGCACAAAGAGGAGAAGACAGAACACCGTTTATTCACTAATCTAGTAAGTGAAATTTCTCAAGTTAATATTCTCCTGAAAACAGCACAACTGATAGCTGTACCTCAAAGCCAATTTTCCACTCTCTTCCAGACCTTTCAGGGTATCAGCCAAATGTAATTTTGTAATTTTGCTCTGATGCTACAATACAACCGAGGAAACACGGCATTACAGGGGACCCGTAACTTCAAATACACACTCACTAAGCAGAACTGAATAGCAACGTTTTAAAAACTTCTCAGTCTTTTCAAGTTAAATGCTAAATAAAACGTAATTATGGCTTTGGAGGAAGCAGAAACATTGTCTTGTTTTGCCCAATGGAAACAATTCTGCACACTTCTACCAGCAACACTTCTCAGTTTCACATTTCTATACAGTTACATTGCAGACCTAATTTGCTTGCATGGAGATTTTGAAAAAGAACTAGAAAGATGCTAACTTGTAAATGATCAAATGCAGTGTACTCAGGAGGAAAAACGAATGATTTATGGTTCAGAATTAGCAGATTAACAAATTCCACCGTTCTGTTTTTTCCCCCCACTCCAAGCTTATAAATATCAGCCATTATAATCAAGTATGGTTTACTCATGAGGTTGATCTTTAATGATGCTGACTCAGCTAATGCTGATGAGATTTTAAAACTTGGACTTTCTTGATTAGATCACAATGTTAAAGCCTGTTAATATCATCAGAAAGCTACGGTGTAGATAGGGAGTACTGTTTTGGGGTGGGAGTGGTTTCTTAATTCCTTTTCTCCTGTGCAGTCTGATGTACAAAGCAGCATCAGTATATTCTCTATAGATAAGAGCACCACCTTTTAGATTCCCAGAGAAATCCAGGCACCATCAGAGATGCACCCGAAACGCAGACACTAAGCAAAAGCAAAATCTGCGTGTATTTCACTGAGTGCCATATATATGGCTATTTTTGGAGTCACAGATCTAGTTGCACACAAAATGTTACTGATTACATGTGGAGCTACACTGAACCAACCCCACTTGGGTTCTGATCAGCAATGGAATGTCACATTGCTCATTTGAGGCATAATCAAATCATTGAGGATACAAAGAGGTATTCATAGACGAGTTAAGCAAAGCTCTGCTCCTAATAGTGAAATTCTTTGACACCTTTCATCCAGCCAAAAAACTGCTTCTCAATGTCACCTGACTCCCGAATGCATTTTCATGTTACCTGTAGATTTCTGTGTCTTGCCTGGATGTTCTATCAGACTTAGATCGATGTATGCATACAGTTATATTTTAGAAATCAGCAGGGTTACAGTGGCACAAAAGTAGAACAGATAAAAGTAATCTCATTGATCATATCAATTGAAGCTATTTTCCTCGAACACTTATTAACGTCTGTTATACATTAAATAACAAAACAAGCAAGTTGACCACTCGCATGCCATACGCATCCTGCTCAGTGAGACAGGTTTATCAAACCTGGTTTTTAGTTACCATGATATAAATCTAAGCAGAATAAAGGCGTATTAGAAACCACACCTTTCCTAGACTTAAGAGAAGATAGGAAGCAATTTCCTAATTAAGAAAGTGGGGTGAGAATCAAATTACCGGCTTATTCTGCAGTAACGTAAGAGACACAAATAACAATGTGCACCCAGAAGAGTTTAAGTATCAAAAGGGGGTTTGTTAAGTTTCATTAAACTTGAACTTGTAAAACAGCAAGTGAAAAAACCTAAACAAACCAACCCAAGGAAAAAAAGTTTGAAATAATAAGCTTGAAAAAGGCAAAGAGTTTGTGAAAGCAAAGAAGACATGTTTGTTCACAGGGTATTTCTGCATAATATGCTCAGTCTGCATTTCATTTGTCTGAATATGTGGGAAAGGAAACAGGATCCCAGCCTGGATGAAATCAAACCTGCATAATGTAATCAAGAATAAGAAGGTATTATATATCATATGTAATATAAAACAAGTAGAAGTTGAAATGATTAAAGGAAAGATAAGTCAAATATAGAAAACGGACATAAACCGTACAAGAAGCTGAGATAAGATTTTTCCCCAAGTACATTAAAAACATTGCGAAGGCGACAGATCAGACTCAGAGATATGGCTAAAATAATGTGCTGACAGCAGAGGTATGAATGAAAGTAAATGCCCTCATTAATTCCATATTCACAAGAGGCCAGGGTCATCAACAGAAGTCATTTGTTCAGGATGAAAAATTGTTATCAGGAAAGGTATCGCGCCAGATGAATGTTAAAGAAACCCCAAGAGGTACAATAACAACAACAACTACAGGGCATCAACAGAAAATGGAATATATTGAGATAGCCTCTAATCTTAACTTCATTCCGAATATTTTAAGCTACATACTAAAAACAACAAATTCCACTGAAAATCCACTCAAAGAAATAAATAAATGAAAGTGTGCATTTAATTTAACATTTTGCTTTAAGAAGTCCAGTGAAGAAACTCAGTAAAGTTGTACTATAAAGTGACCATTGGGAATGAGATCTGTGTTCAATACTTTTTTTTTTTTTTTTTTAAACAGAGGATGGCTATTTGCTTCCCTGTAGCGTAGGTATCCATACCATCCCAGATTTTATGAAGAATGTCTTCAAAATAAATATACATTAATTCAGAATTCTTACCGTGCACAGTAGAAATACGACATAAGGATATAAAAGAGTAATGTGCACGACTAGTAACACACTAAAGTAGTATTGTATCTGGCTTTACAAAACGCTGCCCATCAAATCAGGTGAAGATTCCAACACTACAGGAACCCTCCATCTGCCTACTGCTATGATTAGTCACACAGAAATCCTAACGTTGAACAACACTGCACTACACAAATCACGACAATTGCAAAGGGGAGGCCTCCTGGATATTTTACCCTGACTTGAATTAGGACCTTGCCCTCTAGAGAAGAAAATTATTGTCGGTCTATTTAAATATCCAGAGAAATTTGCTTGGGTTTTTTTTTAACTTAAGGTAATTCTAATGTGCTTATGTTGGCGTTCTAGCCACAGTCACAGCCAGCAGGAACTGCAACCCTTGACTAAGTAACCGCATAATGAATTACAGTTTCTCTTCAAACACTAAAACAAATCAGAATCTGAGCCCAGCAGTTATGTACTCTGTAGAACTCACCAGCGAGGTTGCCAGCCCTGCATATATGTTTCAGTGAAGAGGCCCCAAATCAATGAAGGACTAAGCATACGCTTAATTATACTTAAGCATGTGCTTAAGTATTTCCTAAATTGGCACTATAATTAAGATTAGATTTTCTAGGATATCAGAATGACACTAATTGTAATCAATGCAAATTTATTCTTTCTGGTATTTGTTCACGGAGCAATCCTGATTTCAGATGACTGTATCTATTACTCTCACAACACAACTCAGCAATTTTGTGTCTGTGGATTGAAATGAGCAGTAACTGTTCACAAGTATTTCTGGACTGCTTAAATCCCATAGAACTGCTGTGTTCTGCTACAAAACAACAACAAAATTGTAATATTAAACTGGTCATATGGTATGAAAAGTCAGAGGAGAAAATAGTTATGTAAAATTAAATACATAACTAATAAACTACAGTTCTACCCAAACAATACCAATCAGCAGCTTTTAAGTGGAAGTCTATATGCCATATTTGTGCTATAAATCAGTCGAACCTGGAAAGGACCATCTCAACTCTCAAAGCTGCCTGGATAGCTTAGCTGAAATAATTTCAGTGTTCAGACAGAGTTGGGGAAAAGCAGCTTTTCTTCTCCCTGTCTTGCTACTATAGACAATGCAAAAGCAAGGGGTCACTAAGAGACTTTTTTTTTTTTTACCCTGCTGCGTATAATCATTGAGTCAGTAAGGGCTCCCTACTCATCTCACCAGAGTCTGAGGGCTTATCTCTTCCATGAGTAAAACATCACACTAGGGAGTTAAAAATAAGAGGGAATTTGGTTCCCATGAGAGAACAATCACTGTCTCACATGCACCACAGATGAGTTGTTTACACACACTCCTAGCACACCGATGTTGGAAGAAAGGGAATTGGCATTTTCCAGCATCATCTTTTATAGCTCACTAAATGTAAAGTGTCAAGTAGTAGTTTACCAATAGTTTTGCCTGCAACAGCTTGCAGTTAGCTGAACTTCAAACTATTTCCTGCATGACAAACCAACGATCCTATAGCAACCTTTGTACCTAGTCCACAAAATTCTGTTTGATCTACAACTCATCTTTGGAAAGATATCCAGTTAAATTTACAGACTTCAAATAATAAATTAAATCTAGAGATTTGATCACACCCTCAAAAAAGCCTCGCAGTAGCTGAAGCAGTTTAAGTTAAACACATGCATTGAATTCTAATTTCGATTTACCTAGCTTCAACTTCAAACAACTGGATCTTGTCATGAAGAATTACTTGCTGCTGCATATCTCATCCCCATAAACACTCTAGTAAACAGTATTCAATTAATCTCTACACCTTACTTTCAGTAACTTGGCTTCCAGGTTTTCTTACTACATGAAACTTTTTCTTTCCAGAAAGATTCATTCCTGTAGCTTTTTTCTGAAATCTTACTTAACTTTCCCACAAATCTTTCAAAATTCTATCTAGGCTGAAAAGAGAATCTGAAAACAGTAGTCTAGCACTACGCTCGGTAATATCAAATAGCAAAGTAACTCAGCCTTCCTATTCCGAGCTTATATCGTATTTCACACTTCTAGCTTCCAGGTTTTAGTAAAGTTCACATTCATTTGACTAAGGCACTTTAAAATCCAAATCCATACATTAAGTCTGAAAGTGAGATTTACAGATGGCTCATAAATTTAAAATTATGATCTCCATACAGTTACATTAGCCTAGGAAGATCTAAAATTCTCAGGCCTATCACCTTTCAAAACTCAGGTTCCTTATGATTCCCAAAACTCTGCCGGAGAAGACTAGAAGTGCCTCAGGTCTTGACATAGCTGAGGAACTTGACATTTATTTCATGCTTACCTCCCAGCAAGGTCAAAAAAACCAAGCCCTCTATGCATCCTGGGCAATAAATATAGCTGAAATGCAGCAGAATCCTGATTCCTTGCAAATACAGCTGTAGGATATGGCATCCTTTTTTTATTTATAGATCAGTTAACCCACCACTTAAAACTTAATCTTCTCTCTTTGAAGAAAGGATTCAAATACACCTGTAGAACAACGCACACAAAGTGTACTTACTTTTAGTGTATAGGCTAACCTTCACCGTATACACAAAAATATGAACAGATACGTATATGTATGTCACGGTTTAAGGGAGATGAAGGAATGCTTTATAAACACCTCTCGGAAACGATCCATTTGGTACCTGATGTTTTTATTTCTTAAGGATCAGAGAGTGAATATGATTCTTACCGCATTCCTACTCCAAGGACTCTGAGATACTTTATAGACTTCCTTGTTCATAATTTCTTCAATTAGGAAGAGATACCCAAGACCCAGCTTTCAGCTGGGTTTCTAATTTAGAGATGCATGGTTACGTTCACTTTCTCTCTAGCCCAATGAATCTGCCATTACACCATGCTCCATCCAAGAAATCTGAGAACAGAGAATATTCTCCTGATACCACTGAACAATTAATCTAAATCTCAAGCAGCTAAAATGACTTAAAATATACACAGCGCTTTGTACTTCAGAGGGAGGTCTTTGGAAACTTTTTGCGCAAGAGTCATGCATGGTTTGCATTCAACCGTCTGTCCCCATTTTAATACAACTTCTAATGGGAACAATGAATTTCAGCTTCAAGTTGGCAGATACTTAGCTATTATATCACTGACCACCTCCGTACTTCAGTCCTACAAGTAAATCCCTTTTCTTAGACAATGTCATAATATTCTGTTATTCCCATATTACAAATACACCTTCTGTTTCTGAACATGTGAATTTAACTCTACTATAGTAAAGTAATTGATTTTAAATGATTCTGATAATTCATTTACTGTTCCACTGATTTTTTTTTTTTATCTGGACTACACAGCCTTATCTGCTAGGAATATGTGTCTGTGAAAACCTAAAAGGAACATCCCTGCTGACGTATCCTTTTTTCCGATGCCTTGAAATAGGCTACTTCTGAGATATTCAGAAAGTTTAGACACATACATTCTGTATCCCACCAATTTGTATTACCACAATTTTAATGTAGAACATTTCAAATCACTATTGATTCTACCAGGTGATGGTCACCATCTTTTATTCGCTAGTACTCCATAATACGGATAGGTCCAGATTTCTCTTGAGTTCATCCATACAAAGCTACTCATTAATACTGCTACAGCTACATGAAAACTGAACATTACTCTTACTCCTAAGAAATATTTCTTCAGCATTAGGCACACAGGAAGGGGTGGTGTTGGACAAGGGGAGGATTACATTGCCACTACTCAACGTGTATCTGTTACATGGATAAATGAAAGATTTCAGTCTCCAGAAATAATAATCCAACATCTTTCACAAGCACTAAATTCAGTTGAATAAAAGCTAAAAAGCAGAAAATAGACTAACTTGAATTGCAAATGTAATCACAGACGCCAGACACTAACCTTAAAGCTTTCAAGGTGAAATTCACCCATCCCCGCACCACGCTGAGGATGGAGTGCAGTGCCCTGAGTAGGCATTGTGGGAACGGGAGCCACCCACCCGAGTTGTGCGCACCATAAAGAGTTGCTGCAAAGCTCCTCTCATTCCGATCCTATTCATATGCTTGCAGAAAAGCTGCATTTTTTTTCCTTCCCCCTATGAGGTCAGAAACCCAGGATCTTCATAATCACAGAAACGCAGGCCTCCCCCTCCCCCATCAGGGTAACTCTCAGTCATATAGCCAGTTTGGCTGTGCGGCATGAAAAGTCAGGAGTCAAGGCCCTCGTATCAGGGTTGCATCTTATCTTGCGGCAGGTATGTTATGCTCTAAGGAATAAACAGGTTGGATCTTCAATCATTCAAAAACAGAGAACTAAACATTTCACTTCCAGCACGCAAACCACTTGTTTCAAGTGACGATCCCCAATAGCCCCTTTCTTGTTTTTCTTTCTCTTCCTCTGTTTTATTCACGATACCCACTTGAGTGGCTGAAGCTGACTGCAGTGCAGCTAAGGATCAAACACTTAAAGCTTTACTTTCAAGCATCAGGCACTAGACATGCTTATTAATATTCACCAGATAATTTGCTACTTTGCTGATAAGAGTTGTCTCAAAAGAGTTTTCTTTAGTGGAAAAAAAAATAATCCATATACAGCAAATGAACAAGTAACTACTATGAATTATTTGAAGGCAACCATATGCAACAATGACCTTGAGACCCAAGTGACTGTGAACACTCAACATTGAAACAGTTTAATCCCGCTCCTTCTGCAGCCAGCGTTTAGTGGATGCTGATGATATATGACATATGAAATAAGACTGAATCATCAATCCTTCCCACGCAAGCAGGTGTATGTGAGTGCATCTACCAGAAAACAACAGCTTCCACAGACGCTGCTAGGGTTCGAATAAGATTGGAGAATGCCCTCTGACCACCAGTAATATTCTTTCCCAAACTAAAGCTAGGAGACTGACATATTAGCTAGATACGACACCGTTAAACAAAAAAGTAGAATTATTCAGAGGTTAATACAACCTGTCATTCTCTGAGGCTTTTTAGCCCTTTAAGCCCCAAACAATCAACTTCTATGATCCAAATACCTTTCCAGGTTGTACACCGTTCCCCCCCCCAAAAAAAACGAGTTACTCTGTGAACCTTATTTTCAGCTACCGTGACAACAGGCTCCATATTTGAAAGCAAATTTCTGACATTATACATGAAGTATTCAAACAGATCAGTTGATACACGTATCTTAAGGCACTTTTACATATATAGGTTGAGAATAAATGTTCTGGGGTTCGGGAAGGTTCTGACTAAGCATCAAACTATAAGCAATGGACACGTGCCTCTCTCAAAGGCAACAAAAAGATCTGCGTTATCAGTGAACGGAAAATAAGGATTAAAAGTACAAAATAAACCAACTGAAAAAGTAAGAAATAATGTCTTTTCCTTCCCTCTCTTAGTTCTCATGCAATCAAACATCAGAACTAGCTAAGGGACAAATTGATGAGAAAGAGAACAAGGAGCCAAGGAGGATTAACTGCAATGCAAAGGAAGAACACATAAAACTTCAGAACCACACCATATTACATGTGTATTTGCAAATCTCGTACTAACAAGTCCTTACAGTTGGTGACTATGTGCATATTATCAAAGCTAAGCAAAGCAAGATAGTAACCATTCTAGAAAGCACGTCAAAATCACGTCAAAAAGCTGCGGTGTTACCTTAAAAAGAAGACAGTACCTCATATCATATATATCAGAACTGAAGAGTATAGGCCATAGGAATGCTAAAGGCTAAGAAGAGAGTGCATTGTTGCCAACAGGACTACAATCTGTTTTCAAACATATTGTTCTCAACACAAGATGGTATGGATCATAAGTAACCCAAGGAGAACACCGTTCTTCTCTTCATTACAACCGCTGAAGAACACTGAGCCTGTTCACAAGTTGCAAGGCAAATTTTGAGGAGAAAAAAAAAAAGAAAAGGTCTGTGTTGTGCAGTTATCTCTGTGTCCTTTCACACATTCTGCCATGCTGGTCCTCCAACTGCATCAACTCCTGGCAACACACCTCAAGTATGAACCAGGACCTCACGCTTCCAGGCACGGTAAGAACACTACAACAAAAAGCCACCCTCTACACACAAAAATTCTGGCAGTTCAAATGAAGGTAACATTTAGAAAGCTACGAAACTTATGAAAAAACATTACATTCATAAATCAGCAACCTGTTTTGTTGACAGAAATAGGAATTTGGGGGTATGATTTTAACAACTACAACATGTTTGTTCTGAAAATCCATGAAGAGGTCTTTCTAGCAAAGGAGAAACATGAATATTCACAACTGAAAATAAGCAGAGTTGTGAAAGGTGGTTTTACAGGTGAAAGGAAAAAAGAGAGAGATCATTGAGATACAACAGACTAGAGTCCCTGAAGGCCCCTGAAAGCGTATCAAACTGCTAACCAAAGACGGAAGAAGATAAGCAGTGATGTACCCTGTGTGAAACAAGAGCAACAAAGTAGACTTTTATGGTAAAAGAGGAAAGCCAAAGACAGCAAAATTAAAGGCAGAAGTGAACACAAAAATCATGAGGGAAATTCAGATTACTGAGGGAAAGCAATGGAAAAAAGGAGAATATACAAGAAACTTCAGTATCTGTAGCTACCAAGAATGACAACAGAGCTCTGAGAAGCTCATATCGGACTTTGTACGTAACATTATTGGCACTCACTTTTCAAGAGCAGATAAAAGTGATATACACAAGTCTGCTATAGCAATAGTAATTGCTACAAAAAGGACTGCCAGCAAGTAAAATTAACAGCAGCACCTGAACTGCAGAATAAATTACATACTGAAGTGTTTCAGAATTCTTTTTAGGCAGAACCTTTCCCTAGGGAGAGCAGTATTATATAGTCCTCACAGAGAAAACTCGCATAATTTCTCTGCCAGTGCTCCCATACAAATGCTCTCCTATTCTTCTACATCATAAGGAATATTACCATTGTTAAAGTTCCGATTGTTTACATATCTTTTTTTAGCGTCCAGTAATGAGGTTGAGTCCCTTTCTCACTAGGACAGACTGGCACTCATGTGCCAGACCTCTCCCAAAGATTTTGTTTTGTTGATGAGGAATAGAAAACATGAAACGAGAGACAAAGAAAAAAGCAAAGGAGATGACTAGAGCAAAACAAAGCCTAGGGTGCACAGAACCCTCAAGTGCCAAAAGCAGAGACTACTCTTTGCCATTTGCCCACCCATTAGCAGGTTTCAATTTACTAGGAACATCTAGAGAAAAAAGATAGCCTTGAGGCAGCAGCTGAAGGAAGATAAGATGGTTTCATAGTGACTCCACATTCTTCTGTGGAGACCTCTCCTATACAAAAGACAATACCAGAGAAGAAAACAAAAGCCCTCAGCTCAAGAAAAGGCAGAGGATGACCCTCTCAGAGGAGAACAGAAGGGGACAAGTGCTGAGATAATCTGTTTTCCAGTTTCCTCCCACCCAGTGGCACAGTTTTAGGACCCTCCAAACAGAAGGGATTCAATGCTTTGGCTAGATGAACTGCAAAGGTGTAGGGCCAACAGGCAGTACTGCAGGAGTAATGTTTGGGTTAGACCTTACAGACAGAAAGCAGTGTAGTGTAAATAACGGACAAAGACAAAGGATCTCAGCATAATTCACATTATCCTCTCACTTACTCCAATACTTTTTGATTTACTTAAATTGTGTCAGCAATGTGTTCATTTCCATCTACATTTGAGACTGAGAACTACAGATGTTGAGAAATTTTGTGTTGAAATTGCAATAAAATTTTTAAAATTCTATTCTATCATAAATTCACATCTCAGAACAAAGAGTACATTACAATAAAGGAACCATTTTCTGTCCCTCCAATGCCCTAACTTAATGGGCCCTTTTGTATAAGGGAATGTAGAAGCTGCAAGAAAATGTACTCCAGTCAGGGGAACCAAAGTAATACACCAATGATTTAGAGCAAGTCCCAGGTGCATTGGCTCTGTTCCATTCAGTAATGTCAGTACACCACTGTTTGTAGCTGTGTTCACAAGCCCCCGTCCTTACAAACATTATCTGCCAGTCACGCCATATATTACTGTTTCTCCAGACCAAGTCTACTCCATCACTATAGCACAGGACCCCTGAACCGAATATAGTAAAGAAGAAATAACAAACGCAATATTTGAGAATGAAATTCTGAATACACCAACAAGTAGAATCACAAATTTGTGTACATCATCATGGCGGTCCTTTGGAACAGAAAAAAAACCACCTTCCTAGGTGGACAGCCATAGTCTCTTAGGCTTAATTTTTCATCATATAGTACTGAGATACCATATTTTCTTCTGACATGTACTGCAACAGCTAGAGGCTGCACAGAGTCAAAGTCATTTCAGCTGAGCCCAAAATACTTACAGCAACCTAATTCTGCCTTAAATTGCCTTTTCATTTAGATGAACCTCTTCTTTTATGAGGTTTACGCAGAACACTGGGCAGAAATGTTGAGTGTAATTGTTGAGCATTTATTGTAAGGATTGCATGATAACGTTAAAAGCAGAGTGAAAGTAATTCCAGGTGAAAAGGCAACGAAAAGCTCTTCCTATTCATAGACTTCATTTTGCCACAAACATTTCTTGAAACGTAGGGGAAATTTCTTTTGTCCAGACTTCAAAGTTTTCTCCCTGCTAAGTATGAAATCATTCACAAAGGATTCCTACTGAAATCAACAAAGAGTAGTGATAAATGGCTCATACTGTACCTAGGAGTCAGGTTCCTCGGGTGTTCATCTTGGGATCTATCCTGTGTAACAGCTTTAGCAATGACCTGCCGATAAGGCAAACTGCATCCTCACTGTCAGGCCCCTTACTAAGAGTACAGCTGCCTATGCTCAAGGCCAGCGCAGGTAAGGTGGAGCCATGCAACCTCACAGAAAGAGCTGGGAGAAAAAGAGCCATGAGAAGCTTCACTAGGTATCTTCCCCCTACACTCTTTACAAAAGGAGAGAAATTAAATGTAAAAATTCTAGCACAAAGCTTAAAGTGTCAGATACATATTTATTTTTTTCTAAGTAGTAAAATACTTCAACAAAAGAAATAAATCGGGAATTAAAAGCTTGCTAAATTGATAAAAAGTCATAATATCAGTGGAGTTTATCACAGAATATGTCACAGTAGAGAAAATTCAGGCAGGAGAGACTAGAATAGTCTGCTTTGACGTGTTTGAATGCATAGCATGTCTTCTGGGATATTATATAGAGTGCAAATACCATGTGATTGAGATGTACTGGGGATCATGCTCTCCAGATTAACAAGAAGGTCTGAGGCAGATAAAGAACTCCACAGCACGGCACAGTTCAGCAGCATTAAAAAGATGGAAGGATTATCAGGATGGATTAACTCAGCAATTAGACTGTAAAGGAAAATACCCAGGCACTTAACATATTCACAGAACCCTGGGTTCAAATAAAGATGCCATAATGGAACATGAAAACCTATCAGCCTTGAATTCTGTCATTTATAGGCTTTCCGTCACCAGTGCTCATCACATACTTGCCACTTATTATAAATACCATCAAAACACCNCAAAGATGCCATACTGGAACATGAAAACCTATCAGCCCTGAATTCTGTCATTTATAGGCTTTCCGTCACCAGTGCTCATCACATACTTGCCACTTATTATAAATACCATCAAAACACCAAACTATTTTAGCATTATTTGAAAAACATTCCTTCGAGTTTAGACACCCTTTGGAACCAAAACTGTTTCAGAAATCCGTACGTGCAATACTAACAGAAGTGACAGGAATCAAACTCATCCTCAGTGACATTACAGTACACAGCAGAAGCAGAGAAGTAAATGACAGAAGCCGGATGAAACAAGAACACTATCTACAAATTTTCATGCAAAATGTCAATCAGTATATACCAAACAAGTTACTTTGGTCATATCTTCACAAGAGGAGACATCAAGTTTGATTGAGAAAAACCGTATCAGTTACAAACACTATAGGAAGATCTCCAGAAATCAAAGCACTCTCATGAGGAAGACAGAAGCACGATAGCTAATCCTACAGACGCTACAATAAAGTACACATTAAATGATGTACCACCTCTCTAGGTAGTACAGAAACAGAAATTCCCTGCTGGATTTTCATTACGACGAGTACTCTAAATTTAGAGTGAGATACAAAGTAAACCAAGAATAAGAAGAAGAATGTGGAAGAGCACAAATGTGAACCCAAGCCCTGGCCAGATACTCAGGAATTGCTTTCCTCCTTCTTGCCATGCTCAAATTGCAGACAGCAATCAACACATATCGGAATTCAACAAGATGAAATTACACGAATGGTCAGCAGGTAGTAATCCTACCATCAAAAATTCCTTTCCTGCAGTAAGCAAGGAGGAACTTGTACGTGCAAAGTTGCAGGTACACAAATAAAAGTCGTACCCTAGAAGTAGTGGCAAGTTCCACTGGCGTGCTCAGGAATAGCCTCATCATTTGGCTGTGTCTTCTCTTCTTGAGGGGGAAAAAAAAAAAAAAAAAAAAAAAAAAGGAAAGGAGA
>VZSC01005679.1:318016-347053 GCA_013398225.1 Steatornis caripensis
AAAAAAAAAAAAAAAGAAAATAAAAAGGTGCATCTCAAACCCTGGAAATTCTTGCTACTACTTAGCAGATAAAAAGTCCACACTGCAAGCAGGTAGCTTTTCTTAGTGACCTTTCACACTTCTTTTTACTTCAGGAGCTCTCCATTATTTCCATAATAAAATAGTTTTTTAAGGGGCAAAGTGTAAAGATTCAGATGCAGTAGATAATAATCTCTGTTGGGGTTTTTTTTTTAACAAATTCCCTAATGATCTTACCAAGAGTTCCACAAATGTTACAAGGGCAAAGGATTGCTGATAGTTAATCCTTTTTCTGATTAACACAATCCCGTGTGATTTTTTTTTTTCAGTGTAACTACAACTGCTGCATGTTATTGCACTAGCAACATCTATCAACATTACTTTGTACTAGGTGCTTAAGATCGGTGAAAGCTTTCATCTACCTCCAAACATCCCAAGTCACATTTGTCCATGTATTGAAGGCTCAAATATTTGTCATTAATGGTCTGCTGTATGCAAAGTTCAAGGCTGATGACCAAAATCAGAAATAGAGGCACAATTTATAAGCATGAATACTCATTTTCAAAACATAGATGCCACATAAATATTTCTGAGATTATATGTCATAGGGAGCTTTGGCTAAGGATGCCAGGTTTGGCTCCTTTCTGACCTCAATCCACAGTGAACCTCCCTGTGTATAAGCAGGAGTACGCAAATTTGATCTACAACTCGTACCTCTGTGAGTTTAGGAAAAAAAATAAATTAAATCACATCTTTGCATCCTGAAAATAAACAGAATATACTAACCTCTAAAATGTCCAGGCTGTAATAATCTTCCATTGTGATGTACTGATGAAAAAATGTTTTGTGATTAAAACAATAATTCTAATTTAGAAGGACATACTATTTTTTTTTGTACATTGCACACTATAAGGTATGCCTCAGAAGTGTTTATCAAACAACATCTCATACAGTTCCAAACCAATTCTTCATGCGTATGAAAGTCTGCCTCATTTATAGTCTTTGAAGTGAACCCTAAGGGAATATTCGCATACATACCCTAATGCTGATTATTTTATCAGCCACGGGAGCAAAAAGTGCTTTATCACAAAGACACCAATTAATGTAAAAACAAAAAGCCCTTCACTTTTATGTCTGATGTTGAAAGAAACTCGGTTACAAAATAATTAATGGGAAATGTAGCTTCTGTAATACACATTGTGAATATACGCTCCCCGATGCTTTGTGAAAAAAAGTGCTCCATTAGGATTACAAAGGAAATACGTATTTTGTTTTTCTTTTCTGCCGCTAAGTATTGTATGCATATTGTTATCCTTTCACGTGCCATACACAGCTGCACAGCTTTTTATGAACCACATAACCTATGGGGTAAATTATCTTGCAAGTAGTGCTTAATAAAAAAAAGCTGTTGTAACATTGTACCAATTATTCAAAGTTTTATCCTAGAGACTCGTATTAACATTTTGCCATTTGTCTGTAAGACTCAAACTTTATATCAAAACAAGCAAAGTTCTCAAAAAACATTTATAAAGAAACATTTTCAAGTTCCGGAAAAGACAGTGTAGTTTGTATTTTATTTATTGCTGTTTAAATTTTTTAAATGGCTGCTCAAATTGGCCTCACTTAGGATTTTTCTGGAGAGAAAAAACGTCCAGCAGAGGGCTACAAAGATGATGATGAGGGGACTAGAGCATCTCTCCTATAAGGAAAGGCTGAGAGACCCGGGTCTGTTCAGCCTGGAGAAAAGAAGGCTGAGAGGGGATCTCATCAATGCTTATCAATACCTAAAGGGCGGGTGTCAAGAGGAGGGGGCCAGGCTCTTTTCGGTGGTACCCAGCGACAGGACAGGCACAGGCAGTTCCACCTGGACGCGAGGAAGAGCTTCTTTACCATAAGGGTGCCAGAGCCCTGGCACAGGCCGTCCAGAGAGTCTGCGTGGTCTCCTTCTCTGGAGAGCTTCAAACCCCGTCTGGACACAGTCCTGTGCACCCTGCTCTGGGGGCACCTGCTTTGGCGGGGGGGTTGGACTGGGGGATCTCCAGAGGGCCCTTCCAGCCCCTGCCATGCTGTGATTCTGTGCAGCGTGATCTGCCCTGAAACCATCAGCCCAAGGACTGCAAACTGTTGCAAATTGAGAATTAGATTCATGTCAACATAGCTCAGCCAAACCACAGACTTGTAAGTTTGTCGAGGGAATGCTGTGTCATGCTGCTTGGTTTGCTGCGGAAGTATTCACCACGCATGTAACAAAGTGATAACGTGAATGGTTCGTCACAACTTGTCTTGGGAAAACATAAGATACTAGCAAAAGTTACAGTAAAGCACTTGACTTTTCCTGCTCAAAAATCAATGTGTACACAGGTCTCTGCCTCATCAACACGAAGCTCCAGTGGAGTGACCAACTTTTGAAAACTTGACACAGGTTTTAGTACACGTCTATTTGTGATTGTGCCTAGGCTCCAACCAGGCCAAAGTCTCCTTGTAGCAGAGTGCACATCCCAGTCTTGCTCCAAAGAACTCACAGCCTAAGAGTCAAGTCATCTTTGCCCAATTTACTCTTCTGTTTATGCTGGGAAGAAGGCTGGAGTACTGCTGAGTCTGCAAAAAATGAATGCCCCTCCCGCCCCAAGCTGACCAATGATCTGAACCTTGCAGGGCAACTCTGCATTTCACGCACTGTGAATCCAGTCTCAGTAAATACAACGCAGAATTGCTCAGCGCTTGTGGAGTGCCATGCCCATGGCTCCCAGAATGGCGACCACGACCCTATGTGTAAGCCCATCCCAACTTTCACTGCAACTGCTAGCAACTGAAAGGTGTTCCCTGAAGGAGTAGTGACACTAATCTCCTGTTCTCATTCACAAACAGGATGTGCTTGAGATGTTCATGGATCTTTTACCACTGGAAATAAAAAAAAAAAAAAAAAAAAAAAAAAAACCAACCCNAAGCCCATCCCAACTTTCACTGCAACTGCTAGCAACTGAAAGGTGTTCCCTGAAGGAGTAGTGACACTAATCTCCTGTTCTCATTCACAAACAAGATGTGCTTGAGATGTCCATGGATCTTTTACCACTGGAAATAAAAAAAAAAAAAAAAAACACACACAAACCAAACCTTCCTCCTCTTCTTGTGCCAGACTGAATAAACAGATTGACTTCTTTAGGATCTGACATCATCATGTCTCCGTGTCCTTCTTCCATTCCCCAAAGTTCAATACTTCGATCTAAACAAGAATTATAGCAGGACCTCCACTAACAGTAACCATGCAGCTACGTAGGTATCTACAGAATTTCTTCTTGTGCTGGCTGGAAAACCACTGGTTTCAGGTTTTTCGGTTTGGGTTTGTTTTGTTTTGTGGTGTTTTTTTCTGGTGCAGGCCTAGCATATTAATATTTTTTAGAGAGAGCCATTAGTAATGATCCGTGTCAGAACTACTGATCTGTACGTATCTAACCTGAAGGAAGCCTGCTCTCTGAACCAGCATGCCTTTTCCTGATTTACAAACACGTTCACAAGGCTGGCAAAGTTAATTAAAGTTAATAGAAATTTTTAAAGCAAAAAGAAAAAATAAAGTGGTAAGAAAAATTAATTAAAAAATGATCTGTCACCTGAAAGCTGCAGAAGGGGCTGCATTCTCACAGGGGATACAAATGACTGCCATTTTATAGTTTAACTTTTTCCAGACAGTACAGCACAACAGACTAATCAACTGTGTCTGTGTAATATCTTCAGACTAATGACTGGGCTTAGGATGCCGGCTAGAGATTTCCTCATTCATTACTTTCAACACATCTACCAAGTCTCAAAACACTACAGACTTTTTGTGCTTCTCATCTTCTGCAGAAAGGAAGAAAAGTTCTGTGATTACAGCTCAGCACAGCGTCAGATGTCTTTCCCTTCCTCGGCTTTGCTCTACTCCTCCTTTGAGGATTTTAGCATTTCATCAACACTGTGTGTGCCTTTATTTGTCCATCTGCATAATGCAGGTGTCCACGGTACGCAGAAGAGGAGCAGTTCGCTAATATTTGTAAAATACTTTCGGACAGCCGCATGCAAGGTAATATAAAACCCAAAGCTCTTATGACACTATTTTTGCTTTCACAGAAACGTATATGTAAAGGATCATTCTGCCTAGGCATAAAAGCTATGGTTAAATACACAGGATGCATTTGCAAGATTTTTTTATTTTTACATGCACACACTCAAATGACATATTCGTGCTAAGAACTACGAGATTCGGAATTTATCACTGGCCCTTCCGATTTTCTTTTTTTTAAGCTGTGGGCAAGTGACTTCTGTTTGCTGGAATTCATCACTCTGGGAAAAGGAAGCACTACCTTGAGGAGCTGATGCGAAATCAAACTCACGCAGTCTCGAGTTCTTAAGATACAAAGTATTAAAGTTCTGAAGCCACAGATCTGTTAATTCCTGATTCCATTCGCTGCATGAAAATTGAGTCCAGAAATTAAATGACCTTAGAAAGGATCTGCACGTTCTTAGTTCCTCTGAGAGTCAGGCTGCCCTCATTTTAGAATATGATACAGATTTGCTTAATAGGGATACGGAGTCATCATTTCTGGCACTTTTTTTAATACCAATCTAGATTAAAAAAATAAATAAATAAATAGAACAAAACCAAACATGCCCAATACTGGCGATTACTGTCTGCTGCTTCTGAACTGTTAGTCTGGGGGCCGCCCTTGATTCTGTCCAACCTGAGTGCTGACTCAGTCACATTTCCAGCAAGCCCTAGCAAAAAGTGAGTTCTGGAAAGCACAAGCAGTTTGTGATCATCCGCTGCATGCTGATAAGAAAGAGTTAAGATGCTGCCAGGCCCAGTGAGAAGTTTTCTTCAATAACCCCTAGCATAAATCAAAATTCAATTCAACCAGAACTGAAAGACAGACAGACTTCATTCCCTGTCCTCGTGATGTCAAAAGGTTAAGAGAAACCAAACACTTTCTTTTTCACCAGAGAGAGAGAAGAAACTTTTCTTTCACAACTTTTCAGCCACTTTGCCTCATCAGTTTCCCAGTTTTCATTTCTTCAGCCTATTCTCCCCAAATCCAGGGGTTTTCTAACATTCCTAGTATAAACATTCTATTATTCTAACCAATAAAATGGCGAAGGACTGCGTATTTCCCTTCTACGTCAATCATCTGTGTTGAAAGAAAAGGAGAACCGAGGTAGTTAATATGACGCACGCAATCTTATCTCCTCTCTTCCAGCTAACGTCAGGATAATACGTGACAAGCCAATTGTAAAGCTAAATTGTTTTTAGTCACCAGAGCTGATCCCCCCCACCCCTTGCTTCAGTATTCTGGCCTTAATCTACTCGATGTGCAAGTTAATACTGCTTAAATATAATCACCAATATTAAATTTTTAGGTAATTTGCAGCTAATTCAAAATTTGATTTTTTACCCCGAGAGTTCACTCTATGCTAGCCACCACTTTCAGTAATGCTCAGTCACTGGAAAATAAGCACAAAGAGGTTCCACACAGTCAAAATAAATTAGTGAACTACAATTAAAGAACTAGTCACAAGAAAGTTTTTGCAACGCTTACTAGGCTGTAAAGAAGCAAAAATTTTCCACAAGGATTAGATTAGTTTTAAGAAGGATTAAGATGACTGTTTCTATAGAACACGTAGTGAAAATTTGTTACTTGCAGAAAAGAATCTGTTTCAACGCTGAATTGAAAACATCACATCAATAAAGAACGTTGTACTTCCCTGGCACCAAAATGCCAGCCAAATTCTTGATAATGCTAGGGAGAATATGGATGCTGTCAGAGCATTTGTTTTTCAAATTTCTATCAGCAATTTCCATACGAATCAATTTTCTAACTCTGGGCAACAACAATGCATAATTTCTTATATGCAAACATACAACATTTCGTTGATAAACAGCAAGGAAATATAAAGAGGTTTCATATGTTCACACAAATATCTTGCCTGGTATACTCATTAGTTCAAGTCATCAGATGACCTATATGCTATGCTGTAAAGGTCAAAGTAGGAGAAAAAGAGGAAAAAATTAGAGAGAGATAAGTCCTCTGGGGTGGGAGGTGGGGGGGGAAGTCTCAGAAACAAAACCCAAACCGATTTCATATCAATATGTACTTACTAACTAGGACTGTACATGCCAGAACTAAAGAATACACTGGATTACTCTCCCAGCAAACACATACGAGCCTAACGCTATCACTCAAGTTCTTTTTTCTTCTTAATAATTCATTTTTCCTTTGCGCAATTTCATTTTCATTTCACCTCCCCTCATTCCACCCAACATACAATTACACAGGTGGCCTGGCCTCTCTGGACCTGCATTTGTTTCTAAGGAAGGAGTTTGAGCAGAGAGGATAAGAAATGCGTTGAAGCACATTAATTAATCTTTACTCCTTAATGTTAGTAAAAGATGTGTCTTTTACCTACTTTTTTTTTTTTTTAGAAAACATGATTTTTAAGGCTCAAAATCACATGGTCATATATCTGTAAGTAAACAAAAATGAAGTTTTGTAAATATTTTGTAAAAATCATTTATGTAAACAACAGCATGGACTTCATTGTTGTTGATCAATGATATACAGAAAATTCAATCATCATCAGGATGGAAGAATCAATACAGAAAAAAAAAAATTAAATTTGGAATAGCACGTCTCAAGACAATGTTTTGAACCAAGTGATCTCAAGGAAGACTGACATGGTAAAATTCATCCGATAACAATATCCTCAAAAGCTACCGCAATATTATGTTATCAGTAAGTACCAGCATCTTGCCCCTTGCAAGCACTCTGTCTGCTTTNAAAAAAAAATTTAAATTTGGAATAGCACGTCTCAAGACAATGTTTTGAACCAAGCGATCTCAAGGAAGACTGACATGGTAAAATTCATCCGATAACAATATCCTCAAAAGCTACCGCAATATTATGTTATCAGTAAGTACCAGCATCTTGCCCCTTGCAAGCACTCTGTCTGCTTTATAGAATAAGCGACTACGAACTCCTTATTCTAAATTTAGATAGTTAATAAAGTTGCAATATTTTAATCAGAGCAGAAGAGCATTCCAGATAAAATGAAATCATTTGTATTGTTCACTTAACTCCATAGTACTTTTACCAAATGAAGTAATGATTTTATACCACCGCAAGCCTTTACACGAATCAGATGCATAAAACAAGAAATCATATTAATCTATTATGTTGCACTAAACAATAAATCAAATATCAAGTAAAAAGCCTGCTTAACACAGTACACAGAAGAACAAAATATTGTGATTATTTTTCATTTACAGTCTTGTAGTGACAGCGCTATGTTTTCTAGTTGGAATACTGTTAGAGTTTCTGATTGATAAAATTCTCAATTTGTGTGAAGCCATCATAGCATCTACCTCTCCACTTCAACAAAATTTTCACATCTCCAGTTTCAGACTGAATTTTGCAGCCATCAGTAGACGGCCCATCTGCTAAAGAAAAATCTTACTTCCAAGAGAGTTTTCTATATTACAGATTACCTTTGAGCAGTTATTCTTGACTAGTCGATCGGGTGAGAAAAATACGCTATTAGTCTGTAACACAAATCTTGAAATAAATTAGTTCAATCACAAAACTACTTCAAATTCCAGCGGGACAGCATTTCAATGCTTTGTTGGTAATATTTAACCACTGTCAGGACCTCTACTCATGGATAATGCTAGAACGAAAAGATAGCCCTTGCCTCCAAACCTCAGCTCAGGCCAAGCCACTATAAACTAAGAGCCTATAATGAAAGAAAATATCACAGCCCTTATAGTTCAACCTGTGCTGCAACCTTAGGAAAAAGGATTGGTGAAACTACCTAGGGTGCTCTAAAGGTGAACAGATATTCTAGGAAAGGACATCTGTAGATGTTTCCATTCGAGACACTTGATTTTTATTATTGTAGACCTGCCATTCTCTTTTAATGAATGTGTCTCTAAAGCTTGATTTATCATCAAAGTTTCACATCCATCAAACTTATTCTTGGATCTGTTTCAGGACAAATTCTTTGTGGAGCCTAGCTCGTTTAAAAGAAAAAAAAGAAAAGGTAAGTTAAAAAGGGGATGGATAGGCACTGGTCACCTTACTGCTTTCAATGCGTATCCAATTAGATATACATTATGTAAGCAAAAGGCCGTGCAAGCATTTGAGCACAAACTTCTTCACCCTCATAAAAAATAAAGCTGCAGAATCGGGAGCCTCAGTTTTGCAAAATTGCTACTTTCCTGTGATTAGTCATAACTGAATTGCTGGCATATTTAACACGATTCTTCATTCAGATAAATTACCATTAATCTGAAAGCATAAGAGATTTAAATTCCATGAAGGAGGCTATAGGTCACAATTAAATATGTATTGGCCTATTTCTGTTGTTTCCTTTATACTCAAATTGCTTAAGCATATACAAGTAATCTCAGGGAAAGGAGAAATAAAATAATTGAAGTATAACAAAACACACTGACGTAAAGAAATTGAGTCCGTTTCAATTACCTTTTTGATGGTCATTAAGTGAAGTGAAGACATGGAGATTCCTTTAAGGAGCTAAGTGATACTGACTCATTTAATTAAATGTACATCATACCAGAATGGCAAAGCAGTTGACACAAAGGTGATGCAAACTTTGACTTTTCACTTGTATTAATAATGTAATTACTAAACGTAAGTTCATGTAATTCGGTCTGTTCCCATGTTCATCAGATTTTACTGATATTAAATTCTTGGATGCATCACTTGCTTAATACAAGTAAACTCATGCTTTCCAGCTAGAACTTCCAAGAAACTCTGGAATATTCTAACCTCAAAAGAGCATTTATAATGTTTAATCAAACTAAACAATCGAAAACATGTCTAAATATAGCAGATAACATTCTCTACAGCAAGTTAATCCACCTATTACACCACCTGGGCACTAATGCATTAGGCTTGTGAATTCCAGAAACAGCATTAAAAATGCGAAAGTGTGGACAGAGTCAAGCTCTAATACACATTTTCGACTCCTGCTTATGTACATCATGCATAAACAAGATAAACACAAATCTACATAAGAACAAATGTATTTGTGATAAAATCTGGGAAGTTGGTTGACACGCTATTAAATGCTGTCTAGGTCTTTAGCAGGCACGTGCTTTCATAGAGCTCTAATCTTGAATATTGTTAAACCTGAAACATCAATGTACCTTACACATTAAGACTCCAATTTAAAGCATCCTGTGACTAAAGACAGCCCTTGCGTTACCCCAGCAGACCTCTGGACTGAGCATTACAAATATAACGCAGCAAATGGCTAGGTTAATTCTGCAGGCTCGCAAATGTTACCATAACCTTATTGTATTGTGTCTTATAATATCAACACCTCAGTGTTTGTGTTCCCCAGCCAGCTGCAAGTACTGCATAAGCATTTTACAGGTCAGTATTGCAGCACAACAAATCTTGCAAGTCTCACGCTGCAGGAAGCGTTTGCAGACTACATTCTATTGTCCACTGGAGTGCACAGCAGCCACTGTCCTTCACCTGTCTACAGAACTTTACACCACCAGTACCTTCCAGCCATGAAGTAAGATCTGGCTAATAGGCAGCAATGCCATGTATGGGCCAGAGAGCAAAGAGTCAGTAGAGGAATCTAGGTAGATTAATCGTGCAGCTTGCTTTGTCACTCTATTCCGTGTGTATTCGTGGAAACCCATCTTTTGGCACTTTAAATAAATAGCTGATTAAGTGAAACTAAAGGGGAAACTAAAGGTGGAACAAGGCCTTTGCCCACGGTGCTGTGAAAAACAAGTCTCAAAGGAATGAACGAGATACTTCCCAAAACACCATACCCAAAAAAAGCACTACAGCGTACACTTCTCAAGAGACTTTTCTAAATAAGAATGGGTAGGTGAAACTAGTATTTAACCCATCACAGTTGCAGACATTCAAACTGAATAATTCCCAGCTCCCTCACAGAGAAAGAAAAAAAAAAAAAAAGAGAGAGAAAAAAAGCAATATCTAACTTTAGGATCTTCCAATAATTTCTTCATCTTTGGAAAAGTCACACATTTATACAAAACATGTATTTAGTTTTCATCTTTCTTTAACAGAATTTTCCGTGAAAGTTAGTGGATCTGAAAAATAGAAGCAATTTCCATAAATTTACTTCTACTTCTTTCGAAAACAAACAAAGCAATATTTTCTCTTCTTGTTATATATAATTTTCTCTGTTGGCTATCTAATTTAATTTATATAACTATTTGTATAAGTTCTTTTTCTCTTCATATTGTAATAAAATGGAGAATCTACTGTTTTGCTGTATAGCCTCACTTAAAAACTCTCATTGTTGTGTTAAATCAATGCGTATCGAGGCTAATCTGTGTAAGTGGATTTTCTCTCTCTTATGCTCCGGTCCTTTTTCTCTCTCTGTTACAGCTCACTGATCAGCTTCATGATGAGAAAGGTAAACGGCAGAAGAACACAGCCTTGTCCACTCAACATCCCAAGGGTTTTCGCATTTCACACAATCACTATGCAGAAATTGAGCAAGGAACATGCTCTTCTTACTAATAAGAATAACTTTGGCAGTCCAAGGTCAAGACATGCTTGCTTCAAAGGTAATCTGGAACAGCAAACAGCTACTGCAGCAGCCTATGAAGTCTATCTCAGTAAAGAAGTTAATACAGCTGAAGAGTTTAAAAGACTAAGAAGAGACCAAGGAGTTGACCTATCTGTGATGATGCAAACTGCCTAATGCCATGCTTACCATTCCTCCTGTTGCTTTTTACATTCCCCCATATTAAGCGACCCCATCTGCCTACACAGCTCCAACTACCAGCACTCCACAGACAACTTCCAAGCTCCATTTTTCTTTCTGTAACACAACCCCCTGCAAGCAAACCAGCTTAAAAAAAACCCCTTCCGCATTACAGAAAGGGAAAAGACTAGACGTGGTGTTCGCTGTTAGAAGACGGCAACTATGGGAATGGGTTTTTCTATCATCTCAGTAAGTCCATTCTTTTTTTGTTTATGAAACAGCGAAGTATTAGGCTTGAAAAAAAGAGAACAGCTACGATTTCTACTTAAAAACAGTGGGAAGGAAAAAGATATTAAAGAAGGTGGCTTTTCAAACTTGGGTAGTGCTATTTAAAATGGCAAAACTAAACCGAGTGGAAATGAGAAGGATCTGATGCGCTGTGAGTCATCAGCACCACATACTGCCATCACCGGGAATGAAGAGTTCTGGTTTAATCCTTAGGGCTTTTTCTCTGAATGAATTTGGTAATTTAGCAAAAAGAAACCTAGGCGATGAAAGGTCTGACTTTATTTTATCGTAAAATAATTTTACTTTTTATCATAAAGAAATTGGTCATTTATGCCTTAGACTCAAAAAGGTACTATCACATGTACAAACTTAAGAGAGTAACTGAAGTCTATACACACGTGTTCTCCACTAGAGAATATTTCAGTAAACATCAAGTGAACATCAAAAAAGCGCAATATTTAAGAGGGAATCCTAACAAAACAGAATTACAAAGATTAGATGCCATTTATGCAGAGGCTTGTGTTTTTTTATTTGAACGGCAGATATTCAATGTAATTCACCTAATCAGGTCTATAAGGTTATTTAACTAGCCTAAATTAGGAATTAATTTCATACCATATTCTATAATAAAAAAGACTTAATTAAATAATTACGAGTTAACTCTCTGAGCTGATCAACAGCACTGAAGAAAAAAGAGTTTGTCTGACAGCTGAAAAATATGTTTTGGGGGCAGCAAACTAGGGAGAATATATATTTTAACTGATTCAACTCAGTACAGGAATCTGAATACTTATGACTGCCCTGGGAACACCACCGCCTTAGTAACTCTCAAACTCCTATGGAATGACTGAAGTGTGCTCATTAAAGCAAAACGCTTATGAAGCAATCTTGAAAATGCAAATGATACTTCCCAAATGACATTTTCTTTTTTCATTCAGTTTCATGCCCCTTGGGTTTTAATGCAGGTAGCCACATCACTGTAGACAGAAGGAAAAACCACCCTATGCAAATATATGTTTCAATATTTGAAACTGCTCTCTTAGTTTTTTCCCCTCTACTTTTGTTACTGGAAAATAGGAAATTAAAAGAACAGCGAAGAAGCTTACTGGTCATGATTATATAGCCAGTAAGGAAATTTCTAGTAAAATTATTTAATCAGCAAAATGTCAAATTCACTAAAGCCTTTGTTTCTTGGGGTTCTGAGAGTCTGGATATTATTATTATACATAAATATACATAAAAGTTTTGACCAGTTTATATATAAAATGATGATTTTCATTTTACACTGGATCGACCAGCCCCTTGTAGTACATAATATTCACCCGGGGTGAGTATACTAATAAACTAGTGACTATTTACTTACAGAAAAACTGCTTTAACAACCTTAATCATGAGCAAGAAGACTACCTTGGTGGTTAGTAAATTTACCTGTAATATATGGATAAGCTGCTGCAACCAGCCCTGGTTCATCCCTTGGGGAGGGGGAAAAAGAAAAAAAGACAGACAAAAATAAAAGCTTGTGTAAGAAACCTTCTGCAAAAGTTTATTTACTCGACGGATGGCTGATGTCAAAATAGTCAGACTTCAAGTTCTGATAATGATCTAGTTCATGCGATGATTTGATTCTGAGGTCCCCATCAAGTAAACTCCTGATTACGTACACAAATTATAACCATATTACTCGTCCTATAATCAACCACTCCTTCTTTTATTTAAAGATATTGCAAAATAGCCCCACTTGGACAAAATTTGGCTTTCCAACATAGGGTGGCAAGCTCACAGGCATCCTCTTAAAATGGCAGTCTGATTCACATTTCTGAACAAATTAGTATTCTTTCTCTTCTAGTATTGATCAGCACACACTTCTTTTCTTAGCATTCAGAGGCCAAATTATTGTCACTAACACCGGACCCAGTTATTCTTCAAGCGCATTTTAGTGAACTCCTCACGTTTAACATTTAAGCAGCTTAGGGACCACCATCCTCGAGAGCACCAGCACTGAAATTCTGGAGACTGAACTCCCTCCTTTCACCTCCTCTCACTCTGGCCTCAAACCTGGCCTCCCAAGAGACTGGCTTCTCCTGACGGTTGCAAACAAATCATTTGTTCCTGAGAACACACGTACACACACCTAACAATACCCAATCCCAACACCCAGCCCTTCATCGCTCCCCCGCTCCGCCCCGACAACAGGGAAGTAGGCCATATTTTAGGAGGACAAATCCCTGTTTCACCCAAAGCAGTAAAAATGCAATGTCTCTTAAACACAAAAGAACTGAGAAACAGCACTTACTGAAAGAACAGATAATATATAGGAAACAAACTAAACACCTGTAAACAATCTAACATGCAATTATATATCTCTGTTTAAAGCTGAAAAATGTCCCATTAAGTGTGCTTTCACTCCTCTCTCTTCTCCTCATGTCCTCGTTCTCCCCCCGCCCTACCCCAGCTTCCCCCCCCACCTCCCCTTGGGATACTTGCCCTCACACTCTCCAAAATCTAGAGCTGCTGCTATTTCAACATAATACTTTAAGAAGAAAAGTTAAGCCAGGCAACAAAACTGATATTCAATTGACAGAAACATCATCTGTCTGTGAACCAGTAAAGAAAAGATCTTTATAGGAAAGTCTTACTAAGCCCTACCTCCAAACAAACAAACAAAAAAAGCAATCCCGTGAACTCTGATGAAGTCTAGTATCTTATAGATTTGTGCCCCGTGGCTGATTGACCTTGATGTGTATTGAAGATGCAAGCTCCAACTGAATCTCTTTCCGAGCCTAGGGCATTTATTTCACTGTTACTGGATAGTCAAGTAATAGGGCATCTCTCTCATTTAGGCATGTTATCCCTCTGCTTGGTTTAATGCGGTTTTGTCTTTGAGACCTTTATCACGTTCTCAAAGGGTCTAAATAGATTCTTATGACCAAAATACATCTAAAAATTACTAAGAGACGGAACTACCACGTGACTGCAAAAATCTTGTTTCTCTGGGAAAACATACTAAAACTGCCAAACAAACATTGTTTCTACACATAAAATGGATTAAGTGTGTCTTCAGCAGCAAGGTCATCTTGGGTTCTTTCTGATTCTCACAATTTTTCTACACATTTACTGCATTAAACATTTCACATCCTAGTAACCCTCCAAAATTCATAGAATCTAGCTCTTCAACTTGCTTCTCCATTCCTTTAAGCTTTAACTACACCATAGACTCTAGTTTAAATTTATGCAGAAGATGCCAATTCTTGCTCAATTGCTACACTTCTTAACATTTTTATGAGTTATTGAAATATTTTCTAACATTTCATTGCAATTTATCATATCTTTAGCTACGATACGAAAGCCCATAGGGAAAAAAGGGAAATACAAATCCTTTTTGTTCTTAAACAGTTTCCTAAATCTCTGAAAACCTTAGGCAGTATATTCAAGTTTTTCAGAAATAAAGGTATTTCAAGTTTTTAACAAGTCTTAGATCAGCTACAACAATGTTGAGCACAAACTGCAAAGCAAAAAGTAAAAAGACGAATAGCTACTACCCGTGTGTACAATCTGCACAATCTTACTCCCAGGCTTAATAAAGCCCGATTGGCAACTTTTTCCTCATTTTCACAAAGCCTCAACAGTTCCTTAAAAAAAAAATAAAAAAACCTAAACCACATAGCAAGATTTCTAAACAAAAAATGAGCAAATCTCTATTTGCTTAATAATAGCCATAGTGCATTTCAAATTAAGTACCAGAAAGCCAAGAGAACAACACGTGGTAGAAAACCATACACAGCAAAACTGCAAAGGAATGGGGAAAACTTGTCATGCTTTCATGAGGGAAAACTATAGGGAAGGCTTTCTCAGTAAACAGGAGTAGCAAGTAAAGACCATTGAAGCTATCTGAAGCTTCCTACACTGATTTTTAGCATAAATGTTGAAAAAGAAAAAAATCCCCATAGATGATCTTATCCTTCATTTAAGTAGAGTAAGGAAAATGATAAAGGAAGAAAATTCAAATGTCTAGTTTTCATGAAATCTGGAAAAACTAATTTTATGGTGAATTTCCAGCTATTGAGACTTTTTTGTCCCTTCACAGTTGTATAGATTATTTTGTTTTCCTTTTGAAAACCTTTTCTTTTGCTTGCAGATCACAATCACCATATCTCAAGAAACAGAGGACCGTAAATCCAGTTCTCCTTGGGTGCCTAAATATGCAGTTTAGGAAAAAAATTACAGATCCAGTGACAGCTACGAAAAGTACAGAATATCCCATTGCTCCCTTTACAGAGATAGTATAACATATGGTTAGCGTGGGGCTTTTCTCATCAGCTCAGACTGACGCAAAAAGATCCAGTTAGAGTCAATTTGCATGTATAATATCAGACCAGAGCGTCTACAAATTTATAAGCCAAAGAAAAAGTATTCACAACTTTGGGAAATGAAAACTTGGAGTTGCACGCAGCTTTAGCTGATCTTAAGTCCCATACAGCGACTAGCTAATTCTCAGTAAGGTCTGCAGGGAATTAAACATGCAATTCCCGTCATTATCAAAGATTGCTGCTACTCGGAGTCTTTATATGCTGAAAACCTACCCTCTAGTGTTTACTAATAGCATCCATTTAGTACAGCAGGTGAAATGCTGATTACTTAATTTATTTCTTAGTCATTTTGAAAAGCTCCCACTGCATTTATTTTGCATATCTTGCTTTACTTCATCTGAAGATGAAGGCCACTGAAAAATCCTCAGGGATACAACAGGACTACAGCACAAAAAATGAGCATCACAGCATGCATACATTACAGGGCATCAGGGTGCAACACAAAAATCTTCTCAATAGTCCATTTACACACTGTGAAGTAAATTCAGTCACTGTATTTGTATATGAAACTTCTACCTACCCCTGCAGGGCTGATATGCGCATACTCAAGAGTACACTCCAGCCTTTGATTGCTTTACTATCTAGTTCATAATTTCACAGATACAAAAATACACCATTCAAACACTTTAGAAGCATTATGGGGAGAAGAGAGGTGAAGAAATACTTCGACACATTAAGGTTTAACAAGTTGCTTTCCTAAACAAGGGCCAGATCCTGCACATCCTACATTCCCTACTGAGGGAAAGCAATCTCAATTTGTTCCCAGAGAAAAATAAAATTTAAGTTATTCATTATTTCAAGCCTTTCTGGCTCATGCGCTCTTGATAGTTGCTTTCCTATTCTCTTACTGATGTCTAGACGTAAACAGCATTTTGTCAAGAATATACACTGATCACAGTTTTTCCGAATAATGAATAAGTTGACCTACACAGAGAAAAGAAAGGTGATGCTTTCAGTTTGATATTGCCTCTTTCAATGCTGACTTACATGAGAAAACAGAAAGAAATTCCTGATGCATGGTATGTAGTTCTTATTTCATTCTGCTTTATGAAGACAGGCACGCAGTGACTAAAAAAAAAATGCAAATTTCAACTCAAGAATTTTCCATAGTACTCATCAGCATAGTACCTTAAGCTCCTCTCAGATAAGACTTTCGGGGATTTTACATAGTCTCTGGTCCTCCTTTCCTTTCCTTTATTATAAAGAGCTAAATTAAACCAGTCATGGCTCAAGCCATCCTTCTCAAAAACAACTCTCTCTCTACAAACTTTTTCTTTCTTTTTTTTCCTTAAGCATCTGCAACACAGTACCAAAAGAATCTCAGCAGCTTTTCCCGCCTCCATAATCTCCACACACTTACTTGTCTTATAATAAAGCGCAAAAGACCTGCTTACCTACTAAACAGCTAGCTTGTAATCTGGCATGTTGCATAACAGAGGTTGATTCGCAGACTTCCGTCCTTCCTGTTCTCTGATGGCTAAAAAATTAACTTCAATGGCTTTGCTAAGCAGTATCAAAATCATGTAGAAGATGTGATCTAATTAATACCTTTCAGGGACCATTTGCCACCAACCTTAGTTTATAATTCATCTATTCTCTCATACTGGGAGTTGCACTGTTCTGTAAGGTACAATTGTACTTCCAATGCACTACTTAAATGTTAATGGAGTGAAATTGCTCACATCCATATTTTAGCACACTTAAGTACGTCAGCTTGCTCGCATCTGGAAAGAAACTTATCTCAACATAAAAGAAAAGGTCTACCAGAGAAATTCAGCTAAGTTAACTACAAATAAATTACGTAAGGTTGGCTATTTCAGTAGGGATTTGGCTGGCAGGGTGTTGGCTTTAAAGGTTTGGGGTGGGGTTTTTTGGATGTGGATTTAAGTATGTGGCTATGTATGACTTGCTATTTACTTTTAGCTCCCAACAGTCAAGTGGAAGATTGTGAAGCTTATGCTTTTGAAAATGTCTTGTGCTTTAGGTGAAATGTTGTTCTCCCTCTCTAGATCCACTTTTAGTTATGTAAAACTATGCCTATTCTTTAGCTTACAGTTGATTTAATTACAAAAAATTATTTCAACCAATAAATGGTGAAACGTGTGTAACATTTTCAATTAACTTGTACTCATTGGGCTTTCAGATAGAGCAGAACTGAGACACTTGTGGATGTCGAAGAGCCCAAATACACATGTAATGTACATATAAAAATATCAAATTCTGCTGCAGCCAAAGTCAATCAAAACATCGACAGTTTTTAAACCTTCCCATACCACCAACAAGTTAGCTAGTTGATTCATTGGCCTCTCCTTCATAGAGGCATTTGAGGCAGACAGTTATAAAACTGAGGCAAGGAAATAAACGTCTGACTACATCAGTACCAACACCACAGGAAGAAGTAGATGCAAACAATGGGTGCGAGAAACCTTGAGGGAAGATTTACTGATTGAATAAAAACATGTAGTGATGCTAAAACTTGCTATTTTGCTTCTGTCATCCCCCAGAAGTAAACTAAGTTATAATCTCCAAAATAATCAAGTCTATAGTCTACTGCATCCAGAGGAGGGCAACAAAGCTGGTGAAAGGGCTGGAAGGCATGTGCTCTGAGGAGCAGCTGAGGACTTTAGGCTTGTCTGGTTTGGAGACAAGGAGGCTGAGGGGTGACCTCATTGCTCTCTACACCTTCCTGAGCAGGAGACGTGGAGACAGAGGTGCTGATCTCTTCTCCCTGGTAGCCAGTGATAAGACACATGGGAACGGTTCAAAGCTGTGCCAGGGGAGGTTTAGACTGGACATGAGAAAGCATTTCTTTACTGAGAAGGTGGTCAAACACTGGAACAGGCTTCTAGAGAGGCAGCCAATGCCCCAAGCCTGTCAAGTGTTGAACAAGCATTTGGACAATGCCCTTAACAACATGCTTTAACTTTTGGTCAGCCCGGAATTGGTCAGGCAGTGGGATTAGATGATCTTTGTAGGTCCCTTCAAGCTGAAATGTTCTGTTCTATTCTACAGATGCACTAGTCTAAATAAGAAATTAAAGACAGGAATCTACAATTTTACTAAGCAATACCAATAACACCAGAGGTGAGCGGGCTGCGGAATTGTTTTTTTGATAAATCCTGCAATTGTCTTAACCGCTTTATCTCATCCACTTGGTCAGTCTCCTTGTGGTCCTTATTTTCTTGCGTGCTAAGCCAACAATTCTCTTCACTCAATGGGAATTCAATACAATCAACCAGCTGCTCATATGGACAAGGGCCATTTGAGAAACGTATTTCTACTGCTGCTATAGCACATGAGAAAATGTACCATAAAATAGACAGGCGCTGCTTCTGGGAGAAGAGTCACTTGACATCTCAGGTTTTCTTGGATGTAACACAGAATCTGACAATCTTCACTGACAGTGTGTCAACCGTGGAGAAGTAATTTTAGAGGAAACTTCATTTAAATAGATCAGGTGATTATGAGGTGTTAAATAAGCGTCAAGCCAAGAGCCTCAGAAATTCATATTTAGAAGACAGAAAACAACATAGTAAGTCCCTCCATTCAATTCATAGAGTACGCAAGCAGAAATAACAGCAACAAGTAATCACCTGGACAAGACAATACAGAACATGAAAAGGGAAGAATCAAGACTTTATAAAAATAAGGTGTCTATCCAAATAACAGAATAGCCCACTCAACCTTGCTGTATAACAGCTCAGTGTGTTTGAGATGGTGTATAGCAAAGGAACAAATTAATATTCTGAAGGCAGAGCATGCCGACATAAAGCTCAGATCATTTGTGTGCTTCAGGACACACCTAACAGTTGCTGAAGCTGATGAAGAACCTCACAAAGAGATTAAAATGGTGGAGTAACCACAATAATAACAAAAAATACCAATGCTTCATGCAGCCAATGCAAGAAAACACAGACGATGTGATTTTTAGACACAATACCCAGCTGAATTACTTGTTCACTTCTTTATAGAATTACTTTATTCAGCACTGAAAATCAGTTTCTCTCTAAGGTCCAAATAATTCTCATCAGCTATCGATAGAGATATATATATACACACACACACACACGTAATGAGGGACAAACAGTAAGGGATATACATATAAAAAAAGCATTGGGTTATTAGTTTTCATTGGCTGCAAAAGAAATTTTGAAATACTAAATAAGTCTCTTCTCAGAAGGGTTTGAATAATCTTATTTAGTTTCTTCAAGCATGGGCAGAAACCATTACAGATACACCAAAGAAATTATATTCTTGGAGAAAAATGCCACCTTCAAGTAGGTTTATCCCATATTAACAGAGGAGAAAAAAATCATTACTTTCAAGTGTAATACACTACTGTGGAATTATTTTCCCATAAGAAACAGTGGAATTAGTTTTGCAAATATTTCCTCCTCTTGTGAGTTACTGTGTTCCACAGCAGAAAGGAACAACTTTTTCCATACAGAAGTCAGCATCATGAACTTTGCCGCAACCTTAAGGCCTGAACAGGTGCATACATGTAAATAAATACACTCTCTGCTTACCATTTTTAAATCCCAATATTTCCATCCATAAGAGAGACAAGTCTGAGCAATAAGCTCCTTACAGTTTGTGAGTCACCGACATTCTTTGATGACACGAACTATGAAAATAGAGAGTAAAATTTGTCTTTGCAACACAAATGCTGTGATTCTTCAAGACAAACACACCCCTCCACATGCAACCGAAAGCACTTTAACTCTTGACCTCGGTGAAGCGACTCACATCACAGTGGTGGAAAGGGGGAAAAGAATAAGTGTTTCTTGAGATTTTGACAAATTTTTGTCTAGGATGTCTGGGTGAGACTCCAAAAGGCATTTAGTTTTCTAATTCCCATTAGTTTCCAAATGAGAAAAACATACAAACATATTTCATAGTCTGGCCTTTTATTTATACCAAATACCCAGGGTTTTTCCCCTTTATACTTTTTGAACAACTTTCTTGTTGCTAGTTGTGGACAGCCTATTTCCAAAATTCCGTTCTTTTATNTCTAATTCCCATTAGTTTCAAAATGAGAAAAACATACAAACATATTTCATAGTCTGGCCTTTTATTTATACCAAATACCCAGGGTTTTTCCCCTTTATACTTTTTGAACAACTTTCTTGTTGCTAGTTGTGGACAGCCTATTTCCAAAATTCCGTTCTTTTATCTTCAGTGAAACAGCTTTTAGATTTTGCTCTTTTGCTCTAACGTGTTTAAGGCAACAAAAACCGCCTTTTTTCCCCTTCTTCAGCTGCAGAGGCAAAGGAGAAATGAGAGCACTCAAACACGTTGTTAAAATACATATGCCAAGTAACAACAAATGAGAAATTATTAAAACAGTGTTATCACAGTTACAGATAAAAGAAATAAACAGTCTGATACAAAAAGAGCAGATGTCTTATCACAACATTTTGAATTTTGCATATAGTACACTAATGTGTACTCCACTTCACAATTGCTCCTGCCAAAAGCAGTACCACATTTCTTATAGCTATATTTGATTAGAGCTCAATATCCTAAAGGCCAATGCATGTCAAGATTTACAGGTGAAGCCTGGAACATCACAAACTTCACCTTAAAAGCTTTAAAACAATAATTTGCATTGTTTTCTCTTCATATATATTAACTTCTTACTACTCAAGCTTTATTGAGAAAAACATTTCCTCCTACATCAGCTAACGAAGTAATGATCCAGTACAGTATACTAAAAATGCAGCAACTGCTCTGAAGATGTTACTCTTGTCAATGTGAGACCGACAATATTGAATCCCACAAATACAGCTTAAAAAATTAATGTATTTCCAGCATCAGTATTTCCCAGTTCCCAGGTTACTGGTAGTATACTTGGATAATTTTCTGTCTTTCTAGTTTTTTGTCTAAACAATGCTTTGTGATTTTAGCATATGGTATTGAAACACTCATATGCAACCCACAAGGGAAAATATCTGAATATATTAGAAAACATTCTCTAATATAAGCAGCAAACAATATTACTAAAAATCAAAATAGCTGAATTTAGAGGAAATTTCAAAGCCTGATTTGAACAACTCCACTTGTTTTTATTAGCGTCTTGTTAGCTGATCTCTGTTAACTACTAAAATATTATTTTATGTTGCGCTGTCTCACACATAATATTTAAAAGATAAAATGCAATGCTTATCCATCATGAAAGTGTTCTTTTGGGCATTACCTACCATGAAAAACCAAACCATTATGAAATACAAGCCTATTTTCTCAAACAATTATTTCAAATATTTCTGAAAATGAAAACTACAGTAAAATCAGGATAGCCTTCCTCAAAACTAATTTTCTGCATAACATTTTTTTCATAAAAACTTTTCTGCAAAAACAAATCGACTCTAAGGGAAATGAACAAGAAGTCACATTGAAAGCAGACAGGTTTACAGAATCATACCGATCTATTTGTTGACATGAGCTACAGCAAGAAAGTAGTAGTGCTTTTAGACTCCCAGACACAGCCATATAGCACCTACAAGCTCCATTTTCTGGACTTGATACTCTTGTCCAGACACATTTTATAATCTTTTATACCATTATTTTCTGGTGTGGTTAAAGAGGCCACAACATAGCTTTACGTGACCACATATAGGATCCTGAGCAGATTATTTGCTTTCTTCTGATCTTAGTTCTACACAGTGAGACAGGGTTCCGATCCAACCTCAGCAAATTAATAATCAACCAGGAAAATTCAGATCAAAATAATAAACTTACTCCATTTGCCTATCTTCTGGTCTTGTAAGTAATTAGCAGAGCTTAATGGGTGTCCAAATGACTGCAGAAGTAGATAGTGTAAATGGGCTTGTTCCTGTCTAGAGACGCATGATTTTATTACCTGTATGATGTGCCTACGATACTGTGATTATATAGAAAAATCAATTAAAACTACAGAGAACAAATATAACATGTCTGATTTCTACAGTTTTTACACTTATCACACAGCAGACAAAACATATCCATAGGAGCTCTACTTACTGTATACCAAAGAATATACACTCAACAGCAACATACGAAGTCTCACTAAACGCGTTATTCTGGCTACAACACAACACATTATTTTTCCCCAACCCACCTTTAGGCACTCATCAGTGTCTGTTCCCCTCGTAAGCATCTAACGTAGTCTCATATCTGTTCAACACAGCTGCACATATAGTTAAGCCAACGAGATGTTCCCCACACAATATCCAGGATTAAGAGCCAAGCAAACAACTTGCTTGCTTTGCCACCTCACTCAAAACCTTTTTGATTGCACAGCAAACTCACCTCAATACTTCCCACCTATGCGAATCTCAGTTTCCTATATTAATTTTTCACTTTAATTACCTTTATTTCCCCAAGACAAAAGAATTCCTTTACGTGGCAACTTACTAGTACTTTAATCAAATTGAAGAAAGCTTAAAAAATGTATCTTTGCCAGTATGAGTAAGTTGGAGTTTTATTAACGCACATTTCAAAGATCCGAAAGCACTACTATAGTCGCTAGTCCAGTTTGTCACAAATTGTGCGCTGAAATGTCCAATGGGATAATAAAAGGTAACGATGGCCTTGAATGCCTGAAAACAAATGGCTAAAAGAAACCTTTTTAAGAACATTAACAGTCATAAAATTAATTTAATTAGAACGAAGAAAAAATTGAGTGATTTAGAGTAATACTTGTTCATTACCAGCAGCATCTCTGTTATTCCAAGGAAATAAATCAATAATAAATGTTGTCAGGTGCTTAGCAGGCATGTCCAGCAGTCAGCTTAGTTTATTCTGTTTTAGAGCCAGGCTGAAAATGCAAGCAAAGAAGGTGCAGGGGTGTAATTTTTACATCAAATGCTGGGTCTTTTTTGTTTCCAAACAATGGAAAAGTTTGTTCTGTTGTCACAGAAAACACTCAGTGTTACATAAATAAGTCACAGCTATGAGGCTTTTCTTTAGCAAAGCTGTTTTCTTGCTGTCATAAATAAGCTATAGTAGAGGTGCGCAAGCCTACATCTTTGGATTTCAGAAGCCTTCACGGAGCCTTTCTGCAGTCAGAAAGCCCAGTGATGTGTCCAGTAATGAACCTGAGGTAAAGCAGAAGTCAGAAGCTAAGCCACTTACAATAAAAAAAACCTGTCCCTTTCATAATCTAAGTAATGAAATACCCAATAAAGGTCACGAGTGCTTCAAGAACTCCACAAGTTTAAGTTTTCAATGTGTTTCACTATTCGTATTTGGTTTTTTATTTTGCAGTAGTGATCTTGATTATAATCTAAAACTTTAAGCTGTGCAAACTAACACTGTATAATTCAACGACTATCAATTTAAACGAGTAACAGCTTTTGTTTAATTTTAAAAGTTTCCTCTTGCTTTGTAACCGCCATAGACTTGAAGAAGAAGAGCCACACCTTTTGTCTATGGGCCTGACCTGANTAAAACTTCAAGCTGTGCAAACTAACACTGTATAATTCAACGACTATCAATTTAAACGAGTAACAGCTTTTGTTTAATTTTAAAAGTTTCCTCTTGCTTTGTAACCGCCATAGACTTGAAGAAGAAGAGCCACACCTTTTGTCTATGGGCCTGACCTGATAAAATAAGAATTAGATTATACCGGTTTTGTTTTAAGCTCTTTACATTAATGCATATAGAAACTAAACACAAAGGTAAACAGAAAAGGAATGCACCAAAGAATGACTTACGTAGAGAGGCTGATGAGCATGAACAGTTTAATAGATCTATTTTCAGAAGTTAATATTGTTTATATAATAAACCTGACACCCTGAAAGAGCACTATCTTTCAAGAAAAATAAGCTCACGAAAGCTTTTTACAACCAGAAGTATTTCATCATTTCAGATGAGGTGGCTGAGCCCCGTGATATTACCCCCTCTGTAATTTGGGTAAAACACTGTGGGATCAGTTACTCTTAATAAACTTCATTGAAAAACCTTTGTATTTACCGTAAAAAGTTCCTTGTCTCTTCTCATCAAGTGTATTTCTTCACATTTACAGTTAAAGCAAATCAACAAAAGCATATATACATTTTTAATAAATTCAAACACAGGAGAACTGCATCACAGTTTTCTGGGGCACTTGACAACAGATCAATCTTCACGAGTCCCTTCAGAACCCATTGAAATATTTGCTGAAAACACTCAGCACCCTCAGGCACTAGCCTCAAAGAGCAGTAAAAGAACAGTTCTCCTAAATCATTATTTCAACTGTTTCTAATTTCTTTAATCCACCCACACTGCAGGAAAACTTGTCATATTAAAGGATCTGATCAGCGCTACATTGAAAATAAATACACCATATTTACTACAGCACAGAAAACCAAATTTATGTTTCCCTGCCAGTCAACAATATATCTAAGAAACAGAAAAGTTGTTCACAGGCTGAAATAGAGCTGTGCCAAATAGGTAATAAGTGAGAAAAACCCAGTGCAAATTATTACACAACTTTGTGACCTCTTGGGCTCGGTAATCTGAAACGTGTATCTTCTGACTGCCATGAAACACAAAGGTGTCAACGCCGGGAGCCCAGCTCTCGGGCACCGGCAGGCTGAGCCCTGGCACAGGGAGCAGGCTCCGCCAGCGCAGGGGCACCACTGGCCCGCAGTCACCACGGCTGGCTGCGTCCCCCACCACGGCCACGGGATCAGAGATAGCGGATGCTGCTGCTGCTTCTCCATGAATGGGAGAGCAGGCAACAAGACAATAATCTTCGCAAAGCTCCCCTTTAAAAAAAAAAAGCCTTAAGGAGGTTGACTCAAGCTCCTGCCTTTTCTCCTTGGGATTTCCTCCACTGAGGCAAACAAATACAACTTCTAGGGATGTTTTGGAGGAAGGAGAACTTCTCATTCACCACATGGCAAGCGGCCGCACTAAGAGCTACTAAGCAGCTGTTGATGCAATGGGCAAGCAAATAAACACAGCAGCCAAGTTGGCTGGATGGCAAATACTCATTGCCTGGGAAACAGCCACCTTCTAAAAATATATTTTCTTCAAAACTGGGGATGGGGGAGGGGGAAAAACACACACACAAAAAACAATACAAAAGCTGAATATTAAATGTATTTCAAGAAGGAAAGGAAGGAAAAAACAAAAAAAAACCACAACAAAATGCTTAGAACACTGAACACAGTAAGATTTTGTCCCTAAAAACAGAATGGAAAGAGTGCAACTTTGTTTCCGACTCATTTGTCACTTATCATCTTACAAGATGTGATGATAGGCAGTCGTATCCCCACTAGACATTATCACTACCGGCATGCCACAGTGAGGCCACGTCAGTTCAAACACCTGATTTATCCTCCTTATCACGCACCTCATAACCTTAATACGTTTTGTTAAGCTATTGGAGCATTAGTGAAAAAAGAATTTAACAACAAAAACTTCTATGCGTATTTAGACTTCAACACTTCTAACAGTCGCATTGTCAGAGTATCTGAACTTTATTTTAAGTCACATTGGAAAGCACGTGAACATTTTACATACTATTAAGGGAAGATACTCCTTTGTATGAGTGTATTTCCCCATCTGATTCTTTGCATCCCATCTCCTCAAAGACGGCAAGCCTGTGCATCAACAGCATAATCCTTCCCTTGCATTTTCTTATACAAGTTCTGGTTCTTTCACTTAAAAGGATCTGAAGTTTGGGTAAACACTGGCAACGCTCTTGGCTCTGGCACTGTCACTTAGCCACGAGCTCAAGTCTCAGACCAAGAGTCCCGCTTTCAGAAAACCTGCTTCTCTTTACTACAAAGAAATAATTTTCTGCAATTAATCTTAACAGAAGCCACAGAAGCGTTAAAAGCCCTCAACACCACTAACCCAAGGAACGCATGAAGCTCTTTAATGACTATAAGATAACACGAGCTCTTCCGAGCAGCGAAGAAGCGTCCTGACAATTCCCTATGTACCTGGCGGTACCGTCTGGCAAGAAGTTATATCTCTCCCCACTACAGGAATTGGTAAGACTATTGCAAGTAAAGGTCTTCTGCAAAAGGGGGACTGGCCACTCTAAAAGAGGCAGTGAAACCTAGACTTACACGACCAACAAAGTCAGAACAAGGAGAGCCTGTTGCAATCAAACCAAGGTCAAGATGCATTTTCCAGCTCCCTCATTCATGACCTTCACAAGTCCTCTCTGGATCTATGACATGGGATGCTCATCCTTCCTCAGCCAACGCTGTCGGTGCTCCACAAGGGCGAACGGTCACGCAGCAGAATGGCTGGCACAAGGGCTAGTACATACGTTCAGTAGTCAATCAAAAATTTCACGTGAACCCATAAGGAAGAAACCTTCCGATTTCAGAAGATTAGCATGCCCAAAGGAAAACTTAATAATGACTTAGCAAAGACTGATTCTACTGCACAAAAGGAAATGAAAAAAGCAGTAAACTGCAAGAAGCAGTGAAAAATACTAGTTTCCATTCTGTCAACACAGTAAAGGTGGCTGAATTACAATATTCATTAGAAAGACATGCAAGATCCAGCCTCAGTCTCTATGTGGATTTTAGATATGTTCATACAGATACATACACACGTGGTTTTATTTCCCTCTCTTATTTCATGTACACATATTTTTCAGAGCTAAACTTGAAGAAGGATTATTTCACAGAAAAATGATTTCCAGCCAACGTAAACTACTATGGAGAAGTCACCTTACATAAAAGATGGTTTCATGGTGAATGGAAATTTTCCTTTCTGTTAAGTTCTTTCAACATTGAGGCATACGTTTTCACATTTTATCCTACTGAAGGTTTCAGTACTCACATACCAGCCATGAATGCAGAAATCATGGGAACAGGTTCTCATGAATAGGCCTTATGACCAGAAAAACTTCCTTGTGATTTGGGAGAGTCAAAGTTATGGTCCTTCCTCCCCAAATACTTTCTGCAGATTTCTTCATTAGCTATAAATTGTAAAAAGTTTTAAATCCTCTAGAAGAAGAAAAAGAATTAGATAGCACACTCATTTGATTTATAAAACTTTTCTATAGAATCATTCTAATCCAAAAAAAAAAAAAAAAGGGAAGCAAGGGCAGGAGTGGACATTCTACAAACAAGTCTTTCTCACCAGTCACGCAAGTGAAAAATATGAAACAGGGATAGCACATATGGTAAATCACATATGGACGGATCTGATAAATGGATACAAATACCTGAAGGGAGAGTGCCAAAGAGACAGAAGTAGACATTTTTGCGTGATGCTCAGTGACAGGACGAGGTAATAGGCACAAACTGAAACACAGGCAGTTCCTTCTTAACATCAGGAAACACTTTTTTTTTTTTTTTAAACTGTGAGATTGAATAAACATTGGCAAGGGTTGCCCAGAGAGGCTGTAGAGCATCCATCCCTAGCGATACTCAAAATCCATCTGGAAATGGTCCTGGACAACTTGCTCTGGGTAACTCTGCTCAATTAGGGGGGTTGGACCAGATGACTTCCAGAGGTCCCTTCCAACATCAGCCATCCTGTGATTTTATATCAATCACACAATCACTCATGCATGCATTTTGTAGTATCAGATGAACTGCCTTATTGGTTAAAGCACATGGAAGTAAGGCGCAATTACAGACATTTTTATTCACTAATAAAATCCAACTGCTTCATCTGACTTGGAAGATTACGTAGAGCATTTGCTGACAGCATATATCAATCAAACATTTTTAAATCGTTAATCAAACACTACATACAGCTAGCTCTTCATTTTCAACAGGTTTCTTAAATCATTGCTAATTACCCTGTTTATAGTGCTTCAAAAGTTAACGAGTTGGGAGTACTTAACTCACACAGCAGCATCATACACAGCCACACTAACACATAATTAGCGGGTCAGTTACACCCATAAAGTAGGCTTATGCGTTTATTTAAAGACCGCTTGCAATGCCAGATGTTTTATTAGCACCTAACAATTCTAATCATCCATGGCATGATGCATTAAAGTTTGAGAGAATATTTCGTGTCAGTTTTCACTGTGAAAATGCCAAGGAGACAGGCTGAAAGAGGATAAGTTACACAAAATAATTTCCAAATATTTTAAGATAAAAGCTCAGGGAAACTTAAGAAGTAGGTAGAGGAACTTTTATTACCAATTTTTATGTTTTGGCAAATACAGGTGACAGAAATATCATGAGCAGAAGCAATAATGCTCTGAAACTACACTGGTGTTAGAAACTCTCTTTTTCCCCTCCTGCTTTTAACAGGGTTTTTCAAGCCCTTGCTACATGTGGTTGATATATCCCCCAAACTGCCCTACTCTCAACTCTTTAGTCTTGCGTCACTGAATCGAGAGAAAAACATGAAACTTATCCTGGAAGAGACTGCTTCTTGGTTCATAAAACCAGCAAATGAGCATAATCTAGATATCAATACTACCTTACATACTCCATAATAGGTTTTCATAGTTTCCACTAAACCAAGGTTTCTTTATATCGCTGCAGCCTTATGATAATAAATAAGGGGTACTGTGTAACTTCGAAACTGTTAACAGCTACTCTCTAACCTACGACTTCAGGTAGTTTCAAGGTGTCTTTATGATGACAAGAAGCCATGTAGTTCTTCCCAAAATTTGTTCTTTTAACTCTCCTGGGATTCAGAAGGGGGGGGGGGGAAGGAGTAGAAA
>VZSC01005679.1:356994-380779 GCA_013398225.1 Steatornis caripensis
TTTGTGGAAGCACTGGCACAGTATTTTTACTGGAAAATCTTGTAAAAGTTAAAAAGTAATGACATAAAATAACAAAATAAAGATCTATGAAAAACCTTTATTAAAAACAATTTTTGCACAAAAGAGCTGACACAAAATCTCTGTACTGCTGATTACAGAAAGCTGAGGCTATTTTAGAGGAAAGATCATTCTGTACTCACCTTCTTTCTCTGTCCCTAGTCATCCCTACTGACTACTGCTAGAAACAACGCATTAGGAGTTAGGAAGACCTTGTATCTCTGCCAGTACGACCATTCTCAGTAAAGCACATACTCCTTTACTTGCCACGTGACTTAACAAGCAGGCCACCACTTCTCATTTGGCTGTTCTCAAGTTCCAAACCATGAATTCAGTAACTGTGCTCCTTCCAGGTTCATGCAGACCTCAGATTAAACTAATGTTACTTTCATACCTGTAATTATCAGCGGCTTTGGCTTTGCTCTTTCCTCCTTCTGTGCCATACTCACCTCTGAGACAAGGCAAAATACCGGGCTCTGTATACCCAAACAAAATCACTTATGATTTAGCTGTGGTTTAAATTTAGTGATTCTTACACTTTCTATTAGTGGAGTTTTGATTTGGTTTGGGTTTTGGGGTTGGTTTTTTTTTTCCCACTGAAAAACTTGTTAACATCAAAAGGGAACATACCCTATATATGGAGCAAATAATTTATTGCTCTAAATAAAGTCTTAATAATCTAATCAAAATACAACCTGGCCTGGAAGTGTTCAAGGCCAGCTTGGATGGGGCTTTGAGCAACCTGGTCAAGTGGAAGGTGTCCCTTCCAATGGCAGGGGTATTGAACTAGGTGATCTTTAAGGTCCCTTCCAACCCAAACCATTCTATGATTCTGACTGTAACACCAAATAGCTATTATTAGTTCAGTTACCATAATACGTACACTCACAACCCACCTTAACTGCTAAACACAGAAAAGTCTCAAGAACAATTCAGGTAAAATCTTTGTAGAGAAACACTTACAGGGATCTACCTACTTTTCTATAAGGCTTCTCTGGCTCATCCCATGATCTTCTGGCTCCTAAGGCTGAGGCTGCCAATCTTTCTGCAGGAGGGAGCGTGGGTGCACAGAAATATCAGTATGTTTTCCGTGGGGAATGGGGGACAAGGACCCAGTCTTGGGACCTGCTTGAGTTTATCCAAATATGCTTTCTTAACACAGATTGTTTTCACTGATTTCCAGGTAAAGCCTGCAAAAAATGGTAGCGACACAAAGCTTTATACTAAAATCACTTAACCTGCCTTTCCATTCCTTGATTGCAAAATGGCATTAAAACCCTGTATTTTGCAAATATTTAGGAAGTGTGTCTATTATGTACGGTTCTTAATATGGAGAGGTTCCCCTTACAAGCTCGTTTCTGATGTACTAGTGTCAGGCAGCTACTAAGTAATTATCTGGGGTGGATGCAGGATGCACAGATACATCTCACATACACATACCAGAACTTCTATCTAGTCTAGAAGAAAATATAGATTCAAATATCTGTGGGTTTCCTTCCTACTTTTCAAGACCAATAGCTTATAAAAGTTTCTCTACAAAAATAAAAGCCATCAAAATTAGCCCGTTAGTTTATCAAAGACTCAAAGACTAAGACTGTAGAAACATAAAGCCTGAGATGAACAACATATGAGTCCTCATTTTGTAGTTCATATTCAAAATTTTGACCCTCGTTCTACTTAGAGTCTCGATTATGCAGAAAGACTACAACTCTGATCTTTCCAGCATGTTCTGTGTACCTGCAGGCAAGAGTGGTTTTCTGTTTCTTTCTACCTGAAACAAAATTAGGCAACAAGCTCTGAAAGATTTCACAATTCTCTTTGGAAAGGTGGACTAAAAAAAAAGTAAAATGGTGCCAGACAGATCTCTGCACAAGGTAGTAACTGAAGCACACATGAGGTGGGAAGCTGCAGATTCTTGGTTGGAAAAATACATACTGGCAAAATCATTTGCATCTGCAGCTACAAAAGCATTACTGAAGCTTCTCCACAGTGTACTTGCACACCGTTAAGTCTTGCTGGGTTTATAACAGTGATCAGAGAACCTTCAGAACTTAACACCAGATAATAGTCTCAACGTTAAGCTGCTTATCAAAAACATCACACCTTTTGCTACTCCCTTTACTGTGACTCCTATCCTTCTTGTTTCCCTGTTTGCTGTGATCACTGTTTCAAGGCCTGCCCTTTACTCTCAGCCAGAGACGGCAGCAGTATTTCCTCAGAGCTGATGGTTCTCTGGTCTCCTCTCTCATCTTCCTTCCTCCCCCTTCCCCCGATCCCTGACAATTTACAGAATCACAGCATGGCAGGGCCCTCTGGAGATCCCCCAGTCCAACCCCCCCGCCAAAGCAGGTTCCCCCGGAGCAGGGTGCACAGGAACGCGTTCAGGCAGGGTTTGAATCTCTCCAGAGAAGGAGACTCCACAGCCTCTCTGGGCAGCCTGTGCCAGGGCTCTGCCACCCTCACGGTAAAGAAGTTCTTCCTCACGTTCAGGTGGAACTGCCTGTGCACCAGTTTGTGCCCGTTGCCCCTTGTCCTGTCGCTGGGCACCACTGAAAAAAGCCCGGCCCCGTCCTCTTGACACCCACTCCATAGATATTGATCAGCATTGATGAGATCCCCTCTCAGCCTTCTCTTCTCCAGGCTGAACAGACCCAGGTGTCTCAGCCTTTTTTGCACAACTATTTACACAACTAGATGCGTAGCCCGCTTCAGTCCCTGGTTTATTTTCCTCCCTCACACGTCCCTAGGTTGAGTTTTCAAGCGTTCTGACATCTAAGCAAGACAAATCCTCGAATGTGTCAGATTACCTTGCTTAGCTTATAAAACGCTGAATAGCTCAAGGGACTGCTAATGGCCTCTTCTTTACAGTCTGTGGTTTCAGTACCACCTCACGCCCACAGTGGCCTTGAGTCAGCTTTATCTGATTCTTGTTTCATAAGGACACATAATACACGTTGTTCAGCTCAACATCGGTTGTTAGAATAGAAGATGATCACAGCTGGCTTTTCTGCTGTCAGTCTTGGGGGGGGGCGCAGAAAGGCTGAGTGCAGCAACAAAGTAAGGGAATGCTTTACAGGTGCAGAGATCCCTGAAGCAGTAAACGCTCACGTTACTAGGCCTACATGATGCAGTGCCATGCAAAGCTTCCACCTTGGTCCTAGAAGCAATACACAGCCACAAATACATCAAGCTGGATTTATTAACACAGGCACAGCATCTCCCTAACAAAGGTGGTGGTCTCCAAGACCTAATCTGAACCCTAACCTTGTGCACTTCTCTAGAAAGTGCATGCACACGTGCAGGCGTGAGTCACTCCAGGGAGGGCTGTCCTTATTTTGGGGGAGAGAGAGTGCTGGGAAAGGAGCTGCCTTCAGATATGCAACAGCCTGGAGCTCTGCTGCTATCATCATCAGGACTTAGTTCACCCAACACAAACAGTAATATCACCTTTCCTTGAATAACTGAAACATGTATTTTCTTATCCTTAAGACACATGAAAGAAAAAATATTCTCTTAACCATTACCTACAACTAGGTTGTCCAGATGTCTGTTTGCTTGTGTATGAATGTACTGGAACAAAACAAGGGTCCACCAAGTTCACTATCACAGCTCCAAGAGCAAACAGCATCAAATTTTAGCAAGAGTATAAGCCACACAAATACAGAGTGATACTTCCCTTGCTAAATACTCCCAGCTTCCAATAGTTCATCATTCCTGAACTTCTACACCTGAAGGCTGCATTTCAACACTGGACTTAACAGGCACCCATGAACGCTACCTACAAGTATCTGTGACATCCCTCTCTTTTAAATTTAGTTCTCCAAAAAGGCACAAATGGCTATGTCAGTAGATTTACATATGTGTATTAAAATGTATACGAAGAACAGTAACAAAAAAAAAAAAAAAACCAACATCCAGCATAGCTCCCTAACTTTGGAACAGAATCAAATCAAGAGACTGGCAACATCCCACAGGCTCTTCTCATCCAAATCCCTCCCATTCTGAGTATCTGCCCAACAAAAGGGGAACTAAATTACTGTACTGAAGAAGGGATGGTCCTGTCACTGGTCCACAGTCAATTAAATATGAGGGGATAGGGGGAGGGGGTGTACAGATGTTGGGAATCTGGGTTTTTTTTTTCCCCCCCAGTTAAAGTTAACTCGAAGGCGGCACTTTATTTAAAACAAAATTTTAGACCTCTCCTGAGAAGAGAGTATGAATAGCTCACAGCTGCCTTAAACCTTCCCGAGATATGCATAAACTACATTTTTATTAGAGCTGGATTATACTAGCAGCTATCCAGGAGGTTCAAATGCCTAACCACTGGAGACAATCAGAAGCACACAAAGATCTCTGCATAATGAACATAAATATCCTTTCAAACACAAAATCATAATCTACTCTGCTGTAATCAAGTCTATATTGTTGCATAAAGAATTTTAAGCAGAAGAGCAATACACAGGACAAGAAAAGAGAGAGGAACAAAAGAAACTTGAATGTTCCTTCGTGATCACTCTGTTTTAATAACTTTTCCAGCAAAATAGTTATATATGATAATTTATTATTAGGTAGTTTCTTTCCTCTCGTAAGTACCATTCTAACACTAGCAAGGTAGTCTTTCATACTCATATTTTAAATCAAAACTTCTTTCACGAGTTTCAAAGGGGGTCTAGGATTTCAGCGTACATTTTTGAGACTAACCAGTGCCTGCAAAGCATACAGATAGTCACTGCCTATTGCCAGCACTACTGGCACAGCCTTATACAGTTTGGAATCCTTTCAAACAAGGGCAAGCCCAGTGCCAAACCTCAGCCCAGGTAAAGAGCTGGCTATCAAAGACATCTGGAGCAGTTCATTATCTGTTGTTCTTCATCCATTACCAGACTCTCCTTTTCTGCCACACAACAACATAACTGGTGGCGGACTTTGGAAAGCGACTTTTCAACAATAGAGCAGTAACATCACCATTTTGCATTTTACATGCCTGCTTTGCAACGATCAGAAAAGAGGATCATACAGGAAAGCTGGGACCACCCTAGAGAAGAAAATGCAGCCTGCTTTGGACAGCATTTGTCCAACTTTCAGTAAATTCATATCCTGGATATTTTGAGCAATGGAAAACATACTAAGTTATATTAATCTAGAACAGATGCCACCTTTGGTTTCTTGGCAGGAAAATCCTTTTAGAGGTATTATCTTTGCTGGATCCCACAAGCAAGAATTAAATAAAATGGAATAGAATGAACGAAAACAGGTGCATTAGCTCCTAGAAAGAGTCAGCTGCAAGAGGAGCGATTGGTTATTGTAACTGAATGTACTGTAAGATAGTCAGAAGAGCATTTGAAAATATTTATTGCAAAGACTTCCCTACAATCACCCAAAACATTTTCACAAAAGTCAGTTATTGAATCAGCATCTCATGTTTATATTTAATGCATATGAACAACGCACCTCCAGAAAGCACTATTTATTGGGGCACAATTAAATGGCTTTTGTTTCCCCACATTCCTCATAGCACCTCCAAAATACATGAAGAATTTCTACTACATCACACAAGCCTTTTTTAGGACAAGTAGAGAGATAATTGTATCTGAACGCAGAGCGGAGTATTTAGGTAATACTTAAAAGTAACAGCGGTCTATTCACGCATGTATTTAACACTATAGGTGTGCAAAATGTTCAATATTTATTTAAGGGATAAAAATTATACCAATGTAGGAATCAGAAACCTAACAATAATCTTCATTCAGGGCTTACTTCTATAGAAAATGTAAAAATAAAGCCATTTTAGAAAGACTGTACTAAAAAAAAAAAAACAAAATACAAAACAGAAAAAAATGTAAGCCGAAACTGAACTGCAGGTCAAGCTAGCAAGGCACGTAAACCTAAGTGACATACTAAATGAGTAGGCTGCATTTCAAACTCCTGAGCAATCTTTATCCCTCCTTCCCGAGTGTGGTGATATTGCCATTATCTTATTACTAACAAATCCAAAACCCAATTAAAAAAAAAAAAAGTGTAACACTATACAGTTTATGGATTTTGAGAGCGTGCTGGAAATGCTGCTTGAAGGAATCTTTAAAGAAAAATAATGGAAAGAGAGAGTGAAGGAGATAAATTTTGACACAAAATAAAAATGCCTTAATAGTGGGACCCACTGTGCTCCAGATTAGTTTCCCAAGATAAATGCTGAAAGCTTCATCACTTGATTAGTTAAAACAAAGCACTGGGAAATATACATTCTAAACATACCAAGGCAATCTTGCAGTGGGTACAGATTGAATGGAACAGCATAATACATATTTTTCCAATTCTAATTTCTATGACTATGAAAATACTGCATTTAAAATGGAAATACATTATTAATGGCACATACAAAGCTTAATAATTTACTATAGGTTTTTATGTTGCTGAAACAACACAGTATATGATTTCATTAGTACATGCAGATCCCGGGAAGGACTAACCAATGTGGGGGGCGGGGAGGGAAACCCAACCATCACTGAGTTCTTCAAGAACATAATAGCTATTTACAGTCATAAGACACAAGTACAGAGTAATAAAGAACAGCAGGTTCTACAGCTTGTAAGGCAGAAGCAGAACTCGGCTTTGAGAAAGGGAGGAGGAGGAGACATACACAGCATTGCTTCAAGTTAAAAAAAAAAGGAAGCTTAGAAGTTGGATGACAAACTCGGATGACATTAATTGATTCAAGTCTGTTGTCTTTGAAACAGGGGCTTTGGCTATATAGATGTAATAGCATACTGCATAAGCAGTCAGTGGAATCTAATTTGCAGTCATGTAATCCATCTAGCCTTGATGTCCGTATCGCTGAGGGAGATCACCTTTGGGGGAAAGCTGAGAACAAGAAAGAAAGAAATGAAGCAGTGGATTTGGGTAAAAAAAAGTAAGGAAAATAAGTCTCTCTTCTTGAATCAACACAGAAAAGAAGAAAAGGAAAGGTGAATTTAGCACAGTCGGAAGCTAATAGTACAACTATACAGCAGCTGGCATCTGATATTATGATTGCCATTAATATGAAAGAGAAAAAACATTTCTTAAATAACATACTCACATATTTACAGTACGTACTTGTGACAAGGCTCGGTATGTTTTGAGCACTCTTCACCTCTGTATTATTCACATATATGAAACTGTATCATCTTTTGAACTATGCTCCACATTAGATTCCTTGACAGAAAGGAGGTGAGCACGCTGTCTACTTCACATTTGCCTCTTAACCAGGCCATTTTGAGAGCCTGGGGGGGAAATTTTCTACTTCATACTTCCCAGCCATTAACCAGGCCAGGGAGTAGGTGAATCTTAGTATTTGTTAGAGATTACAACCACCACGATGCCTGGGTTTCATCTTTCCAGGCACGACCACATCATTAAAAAAAAATAAAAATTAACACAGATCTACGCAGAAAATCCTCAGCTGGTAACTCGGAACATCTCTGCGCTGTCAAAGTTGCATAAAGGGACTGGAGTCTGCACATCACAGCACATTTCATATTTCTTGCCTCCTTTAAAAAAAAAAAATCTTTCTTTAATCACAAAATTTTATGTTTAAAGCCATACAATTCTTTTTTAAGTGCAGAACTCAAAATATGCATTGCAGATAGATAGGAATTTGTTGATTTAACACATAACACGCTTTATTGGTTTTTGTAGGGCTGCTCCACTAACATCAGCTTTTCAAGCCTGCAGCCACCAGGAGCACAGGGATCAAAAAAGACAAAAACAAACAAATAACCCCCCCCCCCAAAACCAAACAAAAGCATGAGCAGTTCATCTCTTAAGTGACAAAACCCCAAAGACTGGCTTGGTGGTATTCAGTCTCTCCAAGGCCTTCACACAGCAGCCTTGCAGAGAGCACTGAATCCTTAATGTTGACAAATCATTTGCATTTAAAACAAAAACTTCTTTATAACTCAGCAGCCTTTCTGCATAAAGTAGTCCAGGGGAACGGTTACATAAAGATATCCACTCGATTTTGACACTTCTCTTTATAGGAAGAAAATACAAAAACTTAAAAAGAAACCAAACAGTTCCACCGTCCTAAAATTAGCAAGGAGCACGACTGATCACCAGCGTTTGTATACTTTCACTCCAAAAACACAGCACTTTTTCACGAAGTACATTTCTGTCCTCATTCAGTACAGTGGACAGAGTTTATTATTCCACGTTTCAAAAATAAACGGTGTCAATGAAGTGAAACAATGCGAGATTCCTGAAAGCAAGCATGTGATATTATTTTGCGGGAATGGAGCACGTGCATGCTTCCCGCTTTATCCCCCAGCAGTTTGACGAACTAAAGTTACATCTACTGGCATCCTCCAGCCCTCAGCTCTCACATTCAGAAGAGCCTTCTCGCAGGCTCTTTTTCTACCCTTTCTAACCTCATTCCCCTTTGCTCACAGACATACATTACAGTAGAGACGGGAGGGCAAGGACTAAAGCCCTAAGCATGCATTAAATTAACTCATTTTAAATTTAGAGATACATGGACACACCAAACGATATAAGACTTGGTCTCAAGGGCAACATTTTATACTGCTACGATGTTCTATTTTCACTGTAGTACATCTCCAAACGGAAAGGCAGTAATTTAGCTTAGCTCTAACCTGATATCACATAATTAAAGGGAAATATTTAAAGTAGGACTCAGAAGAATAGAAGAATTTTTTTTTAAAGTGCCTGAGATAGGCGCTATTATGTAATTGAATATCTATCGAGGCATTTGACAGACAAAAACTTTTTAATAACCCTTTTAAAATCAGTCATACTGCAGTCACAGTTAAGTATATTCAGTTGGAAAGCACGGAAAGTTTCAACAGCGCTCCACCAAATCAGAGAAGCTAGTGATTTCAAATGGTCAAATATACACAGATGTATCCAACGTGCATATACGCTTCTTGTTGCAAAGCTGCTGTTTTTTTCCTATGCACTTCTGCAGCCACCGAGTTAACCAGCACTGCAAGTGGCCCTCAGCAAGCCACACGCCAAGAAACGCTCTCCCTCGTTTGGAAAAGTTTTAAGCCAACCATGCCGTAGTTTTGAAACTGTTTCTCCAGACAAAAGTAAGCTTAAAAACTGGTAATTACAGTGTCGCAGCTGTGGCAACATTCAAGTTAGGGCTGAGATGGTACTTCCATTCTTTTTGCGATGTTGTCAGGGAATAATACTTTGGGCTGAAACTTCTTACGCTTGGTCTCACTGCAGATGTTTGCATTTACAGATTTCTGTTTGTTTGCTTGATGGAAAAGGAAGTACTTGGAGGGGCAGAAGGATAAAAAGAAAAAAGAAAACAGTAGGTTGCATATACAGCTTTTGTTCTTAAGACTAATATTGCCTGATTTTTTAAGCCTAGATAATATGAAATTCATTGTGAGCCACATTCTGCCCCCGTTGTTTATCCTACTGTGCTTCACTGAGCAGAATTTAGACTCTTAATTTCAAAACTGGAAAGTGCCTTCTGCTTTTAAATGGTATATAATGTGACATTGTGCTTTTTCCTTTCTCTGCTCTTGTCTGGCTCGCTGGCCTTGCAGGACACCCAGAAATCCTAAATCCATATTCAGCGAAGAGCTGTCCAGAGCAAGCAGATGAACAGCGAGCTGGACTATCTTGAGGGCGATCTGCACCACTTAACACTGAAGATACAAACACATCACTTTTTGCATCTAAGGATTCTCAGTTGGCCTGATCCTGAGTGTTTAGACAGGGTCGGAGTTGCCTCAGATTTACCTGATGCAGCACACAAGTACTGATTCCCTCTTCTAGTGAGATCTATGGCAGCTCTGCCATCACCTTCCGTATGAATGGTACCAAACCCGTAGTAACCTACATTCAATATTAAGTAGTTAAGCAGATGAAATGGAACATAGTTTTAGCACATCCCCATCACCATAATGTTGCACAGCTGATAAACTTGAAGTCAATAACAATGAAGATCATCCCCCGTGAATTTCTCCCAAACTTGAGAAAGTATCATACTAATTACAAAAGTTTATCATAATTTATCATCAGAATTTTTATTTTTAATGTCGTTTCAGAAATTATACATTAATGCAAATTAATCACTAGAAGAACTCTCAACTTCCAATCACAAGAATTTTATGTAGCTTTGTTTCATGACTTCAGCCAATCCACTTAACGACTGATAAGGTAAAATGGCAATGTAACTTACTTGCCATACAAGGATAATATTAATAGCTTCTAATATACATATATGGTAATATCCATGATTTCTAATCACCACCACAAGGCAAATCCTTCATGGTCTGCATGAAGTGCATGGGTTCACCGACTCCTGAACAGGAATATCTCTTCCCATGTATAGCTTTCAGCAGAAGCAAAGACAGACCATTCTCTCCAATGTGATGGTGACTGCAGAAGGCAAAGGAAACTCAGCATCCTATTGACACAGAAACGTTCATACTCTATTAGGTGTTTAATAGTTAAATTTTTGGCTTATTTGTACCACTATGCTTCCTGTTTTTAAGTTAAGGCTACTCTGTAATCAATATTTTAAATACAACCTCTTAAATATTTTTTTTCCTTTTCCCCTTCTTATTTTAAATATTTATGTATTCATGTGGTGTAATTGTAAAATAAAGTCCTCCACAGGAGTGCATACACTCAGGGGGGATGAAGATAAGGTTGTAGTGGGAAAAATTAACTGTGAATTTCTTGACTTGTGTATAATAAAATACCAATTTAAATGCCATATTAATATTCATATATTTGATTCTGTAATCGTTTTAATTGAGAGACACCAATTAGTGAGGAAGAAAGTGCCTATTAGCCCACAATAAAAATAATACATATAAGTACTTCATTTTGTAAAGATGTCTCCACTGGTTTTTATTGAAATTTCCGCTTAGGGAGATTGCTGTTGCTTTTAACCTGCTTTTTTAAAACTGAAAGAGTTTTCATCAATAAAACTTGAGGAACTTTCAGGGCTCTGCAATTTAAATCAAGTCATGCCTTCGTAAGTAGATGCAAAACTCAAAAGAAACTATTGTTGATATGTTTAAGCATAAGTGACATTCTGCTAGGTTCTTCATTGCTCTTTCATTTAACCTCTGGTAACTTAGAGAGCAGACTATTAAGAAAAAGCAAACTATTAGAGTGAGAGTGGAGGCACTATTATGCGAACAAGCACTTTAAAAATCTCGTCAAGTATTTTGGTCTTCCACTTGTCTTTTCTTGGGAAGAGAGAAAAGAACAGCAGCAAAACTTTGCCTGAAAACTGGCACTCAGTTTTAACAGCTAAGATTATATTCTTAAATAAAAAGTAGTATAATGCAGGGTTACTTTCAATGTGTTTACAAACTCAACCCACACACTTCATCCCCTTTTAACTCCAATCATTTTTCCACTGCCAACAACTCCTCAAGTGGAAAAGAATCCATCCTACAGGAAGCATAGTAAGGAAAAGAATAACATCGTTTTGAGAACAGAAGAATTATCCACCCTAGAAGTTTATTAAGACCAAATAGAAACACAGTACTAAATCCCTACGGCACAAAGACTAATACTACTGTAGCCTTTGCCAGCATCTTCCTCCTTCAAAATTATTTTCTATCATGGATCGTTTGGACTTCTTGAGTGACGCCGTCACTTTGACGTGAAAAAACCACAACAAAAAACCCAGGGTAAGTGTGCACAAGACCCATTTCAGCAAACAGTTGCATCATAAGGGTATGTGAACAGGAAAGAAAATAAAATCTTAAGGAAGACATTTCAGAGTCAAAAAAACCTTAATTGTACTAAGCTGATTTCTGACAACTGATAAATGCCACGACTTGCTCATTAGTAATGCTGAAAACAGATGGATTAAGCTGTGACAAGCTACCTTCATAATCCTCGCTTGACGATACGGGCAAATATCCACTCACGAAACCTGCCTTGTTACTCTTCCCTGGATCCACTAGCCTTTAATGCATTCACTGTAATTCACCTTCAAAGATGACTGTAAACTCTCTGGGACAGTTGTTATAAGGAAAACAGCATTATTTTTAAAGGTGAAGTTTGTCTACAAACAAAGATGGCCTGCCTACTTGGAGGAGATGGTAAAGCAGACTACAAAATGCTACGTCTTTTATAAATAAAAGTATTTTACTATTAAACGCAAGCACTTAATGTTTTAAAATAAGAACAAGTATCTTTTTTTATAAACACCTATACAACACTGTCAGCAACCAACTGTATTGTCACAATTGATTTTGTATCTTAGAGTGATCGCTTTGTATGACAATTTTATGAAGAGAATAAAAGGGAGATAGGTTTTTAGGTTCCTTTTATGTCGGCTCGGGTTGTTCTCTTGGTTTAAATATGTTTAAATATGTTTTGGGTTTTATTTAACAGAATCTTGTATACTTCTGAAATATGACAGTCACTGTGTAGGATAGTATTGTGTAACCGGAGACACTGAAAAGACACCTTAAAGAATACTAATTGAGAACAGAACATTTCTCAACAATAAATAAATAACTTCAAAAAACAATGAAGAAAAGGATGACTTGATAATGGGATAATGATACTTGCTGCACCAAAGTCTGTTAATTGAAGGTTTGCCATGACCAGTGAATAACATTCATTGTAAATGTCTTCAGAAAAATAATACCCTGCTAAAAGTAGAAAATGATCAAGACGAAAGAAAATTGTAAAGGAATGAAAATTAGTAGACTTTACATACTAAAATATAATGGTAGTTCTCAAAGCCTAGAACGGCGGATTAATTTTCCAAATTAGACTGGTTAGTTAATTGTGCACTTCAATATGCCAAGCATTTCTGAATAATACTAAAAATGATCACAAGTTTAATAGGGAATAAAAATCATCTAAGAACTATAGTAGCTGAAAGACATGCATACACAAAGCAAAGATGACACAAGCAGCCTAGCACACACAGAGCTTTACTATCTATGTCACTAATCATCTGCGGTTCAAATCTGAGTGCAGGTTTAAAAAACCCAAATATTTATTTTTTTAAAAAAGTTCATCTCACGCTAGGTTTAAAAAACCCAAATATGTATTTCTTTTAAAAAGTTGATCTCATGCTAGAATTTCGATTGTAAAAAATGAAGGGCAGCAAACATACTTATGACATTGAATAATGAGAAATCAATTTGGAAAAAGAAGTAAATTTTTATATATATGTAACATATAATATCCAGTACTGTAAAAATTACATAATATATATCCACTTTTCCTTGAATTTGAGGTCACTTGCAAATGTACTATTGTCTTCACGATAAGTTACAGTACTCTTAAATCATGTATGCAAAATTTACTCTCTTTGGTTTTGCTGTAACAAGTTGCCAGAGAGGAAAAGCATTTTAATTCTTATAGAACAGTATTTGGAAATGCTACAAAGAACGAGAATGACATATTTTAAAGATGTTATTAAAGAACAACATATGTACTGAAAAGACCGATTTTAAGCATTTTATTATCTTACTCCACTTAAATAACTCTGGTATCTGCTCATCACTATAGAAGAATGAATGGTGACTTTTCTGCAATGCCCTATAGTACACAGAAAACTGTATTTCAGAACCAAGAATGGGAGCAGAGGACAATTTTGAAAAAACACTGTTTGAAGAAGTGTCACGGGTGTGACTGCCTGGGAACACTTAAAATGGATAAACTAGCAAGAATTGAACATAGCAAAAGTAAAAATTATTCCTAACGAATGCTGAGAACCTTTATAATTCACCAGGCAGGAAAATAACCACAATGTAAGAGATAGGATCTATGTCGCTGTCCATACACGGGAGAAGACATATGAAGGACGACAAATTAGCAAACTGCTCTAAATAAATCAATCCAAAACCTCAAAACACCAGGAGGATCCATCCAGTGAAAATGAAAGGCAAAATATTAAAAGAAAGTGCTTATCAACATGAACACAATTAGCTTTTGAAAAATCTTTTTCACAAGGTATAACTGAAGTCAAGAGCTTAAAAGGACTAAAAATACTAAAGCAAAGGCATATAGATAATGAAGGAATCCAGAATTACAACAGTAATTTAATCCATAAGTGTTTATTTCAAAAGTGCGAGGAATCTTTCATCTTCCAAACGCCTGTGGTATTGGCCACAGTAGTATCATTTCCACTTGAACACAAAACCCCACCATTTTTAACTGTTGAAGAAATGATAAACATACCATTTAAAAAAATAAAAAAAATAATTTTACTGCTGAGAGCACACTTTGCGGTAAGAGGAACAAGACATGAACTGAACACGGAGTAAAAGAAATATGTCAAATGCCAGTGAAGACATGAACTGGTAAGATCCCCAAAACATTCTGATGCAGAGATTCCTGGAGAAGATCCCTGATCTCTTGTTACGCATGAGATCAAACTAACGAAAGGATCCCGATCTATCTTTAAAACCTATCAATATAACTAATTTAATGGTTCCCCATAGGGCTTCATAGATGCATATGGGAGGAAGATAGCAAGCTTTTTGCTTGCCCTATTCCAGCAACACAAGACAGACACGTAACAGGGATTTTGTCCCTACACTCATCTGTGACTGTACGTATGGGCATGAGGAAGTAAAAGTAGGAGAAAGGTCTGCATTACTTTTCATAAGTAGTTACTATGAAATGCTTGAAAGAATACCTGCCAAGTAGCACAGCATGTGAATGCACATTTAACAAGCTTATTCAGAAAACATCTCTGCTCCATAAATGCCTTAAACTGTATGAAAGCCAATGAGAGCCAATAGTCTCAGATAAGACCAAACCTGGAGCTTGATTTCTTGTTCCAGTTAAATAGCATCCTGCTATCTGATATCACTAGATCCAGAAGTGATGTAGTTGGCAAGCTGACAATCTTTAAAAAAAAAAAAAAAAATTCAATTAGTTTAGGCAACCAAGATAAAAGCACTTAATGCTGATGTCAAGACTTCTGCAGCTTCTGACTAGTGTACTTGTACTATGCAAGAATCACTGTAAGTAAACTTAGTCACACTTTCAAAAACTGAAAACAAAAGAAGATGATCCATTAGTTACAGAAATATGGAAGAACTAGGATTCATCTTCTGCAGACCTACAAAGCTATCTATAAAAATTTTATTTCCTGTTGGCTATTTACATTATTACAGCATCTGGATTATCAGTCTAGAACCAGACTGCATTTTGGGTTTGGATTTGGCTTTAGTTCCCAGAAGTCTAGTTAAGAAAGAAATATTCTCCCATCAGAGGGCATCAGCTTGATGGAGCATATTAGAAGGGCAGCAACAAAAACACAACTCTTGCACTCAAGCATTGTTCATGACTTTGTCACCTTTACTTCGCTTTGGATATGGTTCTGTCCTCGTCTAGTGAAGGTATTTTTCAGGATGAGGATTATAAAATGGCAGTATTACCATCATCCCAGGAACCCAAACTATGACAGAATTGCCAGTTCGTGGTCACTCAAGAATCGTTAAGCTTGTTCCTCTCTAGCAGGTTTTAAGTTCTGCTGACTTCTGTGAGTTGCAGCTAGCAGTCTAGGCTGGATTTAGGTACAACCAATAGAACAAAATTACTTCAGTATCAGTTAATGATCTGCTGTCAAAATGTATTATATTTTATACTGATTGTTATAGAGTCAACAGTTTCCAAATTGGATATCTAATACTAAGCTCTGAAGGTCAAGATTTTCAAAAGCACAAGTCTATTCTTAGGCACTTAAATAATTCAGGTTTTATACTAAAAAAGTAGATCATTACTCCCTAGAAAATGCATGCCAGTGCAAAGAAAAACAGAAATCACTAGGAAAATTATCACAAGGCACAGGACTGCATTTTTTACGATGACTTTTGTTCAAGCTATTTACTTGTGAAATCAAAATCTAAGACCTACTATAGGTTAAGGCTTGGGGTGTGCTGAAGCTGGTTTTGGAAAGGTGGGTGGAAAAGGAAATAATATGCCTTGGAACACAGTTTCAGAGCCTTCCTTTTTTAGTTTGAAGTTTAGTTTCATTTTCAGTTTATGTGAAGTATTGTGACGATGATAGTTTAAGATAGCTGAGATTAATAAGACATTAAATAGTACACAAATTTAGTTTTAAGTGCATACAGGTTTTGCAGGCCCTAATAAAATCAGTTAAATAGCAAGCTAGAACACCACAACTTACGATTACTGTTTGTCTGACTAGTTACATTCAGAATGGAAACAGTTTGGGGAAGAAAGGCTTACATAAACTACCTACATAATTAACCTAGCATCCACTAAAGACAAGTTCCCTATAGTGTATTAGCGTGTTGTTTAGCCTCGATCCTAGGTACATCAACTGTTTCCAAGCAGTTCCCCTATAGGGATGTCTTAGGTTAACATATGACACCATTACAAAGGCTTTCTTCATCACATAAGACAGCTCTAGGATATCACAGTATATGTTTTGCTGCATATTCTGATCATATTCTTTCAGTTCCATGACTTTCCTTACTCCCTGTGATTATTATTCATCAGAAATCACTTTACAAAGCTATGGGTGGGAGCCGGGGGGAACAGAATTTTTCACATTCTTAAATCTACATTTAAACTTACATTTAGAAGGCAGAAAATTCGGGTAACTTAGCCTAGAAGGCCATCTGTTGTGTTTCACGGATATGGCTATGACTCTTCAGAGACTTCCAGATCAAAAAGAATATAGTGATAGCTAGATATGTGGGATAAATACAGAGACACTTTGAATTCCTGTCACAAACTCAATTTAAACTGATACGAGAGGTTTTCTTGTTTGGTTGGGGTTTTTTTGTTTAGAACAGTCATTACTAGCACTTTGTGAGAAGACATACATTAAACGCAAAATACTAAAATAATTGTCTATATGGGCTTTTAAAAAAAAGTCTCGTCCTCTAAATATGTTTTACTAAGAAAGGTTGGGTTGTATTCTAAAAGAACATCTCCCAGGATGTTTGGTAACGTAAAACATCCATTCATTCAACACTACCCATGCACCACAGTCAACTACTATTAAAAGCTTAAATTGATTCAATCCACAAATACAACACAGAGGTCTCAACTAAATAAAAGTTACAGAAAATGTCAGAAGGCAGCATGAACTACAGTCAATGCTGATCAGCTCAGGATTTTTCTGCCGAACAGTATACAGCCTCCTTAGCCGTGAACCACTTGCCCTCATTACCAAGACGCAGCCTCGTGTTACTTCTCAGGATACTGAGTACATCCCAAACCCACAGAAAAAAGGAACACCACAATGGTGTTTTCAGCTCGCCGTGAAAGAAACAACAGATAACCAGAATGAAAGAAAATGTTTTCAGGCTTCTTTGGCGCTTTGAGCAACCTGGTCTAGTCAAAGATGTCCTTGCCAATGGCGTGGAGGTTGGAACTAAATGATCTTTAAGGTCCCTTCTGACTCAAATCATTCTATGATTCTTTACCAGTTCTGTATGAACTTATAGATCACCACAAACAGAAAGGCTTCACTGATACCTTAATGGGGAGAACAGTGAAATACCCCAGCCTTGTAACTCACTTTCAAATTTGTTTCCCTTTGATTTTCAGAAGCCTGGACCACCGAAGCTAAGCACACTGAGATTCCAACATTTCACCTCACTGTCAAGAACATTACAGAACAGGCCACCCTCTCATGCCAGTGAACAGGCATCTTCCCATGAAGTACACAAAACAAGAACAAAACTGATTCTGAGGCAATCTTTAAAGATTTGTAGATTTCAAAGCAAAAAAAAAAAAAATCCATGCCTACGTCCCTTGCTCCTTTGGTATGAAAGAAAAGAAACAATAGATGATCATATAAACTGATGCACAAATGAGAGATAACCCTGATAACATAGGGATAAAGTGAAATACGAGCATTTAATCTGCCTACTATTTTAATCCCTCTCTTCCAATATCTCTCAAATATCAATCTTCCCTCTCAGAAATACCAGTTGTAATAATAGACGAACCTTCTTTTATGAGACCGCTACAGTAAAAGCGCAAAACACAGCTCAGGCACTGGCCCTAGAGCTTACAACAATTACTGCAGAATACATTTTAATATTAAAAAAAATAATCTTTTGAATACATAACTTCACTATGAAGGAAAAAACACTTCTTCTGATAAACTACAAGAAAGGAAAAAGGGTAATCTAAGTCTTCCTTTCAAAAAAAAAAAAATTAAAAGATCATGCATTCTGAGTCTGATCATTTTCTGACATAGGGAAAAAGATCCCATTGAAAAACGTCGGTCAGCGAAGGCAAGCCTCTCATGGATACACTGATTTCAACAAAACTTTCACAAAGGAAAATTTACTTTGCAGTCAAGATGAATTTCTGGTCAAAGGCAACAGGAGAGGGGCAGAGCATGCGTGCCTCCCCCTCCTGAATGGAAAGACTGACAAATCCAGATGCTGTAAGGCCGAGAGAGAAAACTTTCTGTCCAATTCACTAGTCTATATATCAGCCTTTGCAGTAAGTTCACAGCTAGGCAATATTTTTCCACTTGAAATGGCCAGTCATGCAATAATATTCAAATATCTCCATTAAGAGTAGTAAAAATATGCATAGGTGTTGCAGAGTAAACAGGTTCCTTGTACGGCAAATAAAAAAGGAGGGCAGAGGAGTGGCGAGATGTGGAGTAAAGAGATTTGCTCTACTCTGCCTATCAAGATAATTCAAGTAATAGGAGTTTGACAACTTGTTCCTCCTCAAACTAAAAACATTAATAAAAACAAAATCAGCCTCAGACAGAAAATGAGGATGGTATGCATGGTGAAAATTAATGCATCGTGAACTAAGCCAGAAGGCAGAACAGTATTTTGAGAAGCAGATCTTTTCCAACTAAGAATGTGCTACTCCATACCCCAAAGCACTGAAAATCGAGACTGGAAGAACTTACTTGCTCGCTACGAGCTGTGCTTCCCCTGATCTGATTGCCTTCTTGTCTAACACAGTCTGCATCTCAGCAGAGAGCTTCCAGCTACTGCCAACCTTACACGCCCTTCATGAATCCTCCTCTCCTTTCTCTCCAAGATTTCTCTCTCACATATGCTTCCTCACTGAGAGGTGACTCTTAAAAGCTTAAGCGCAGGACAGCACTGTAAAAAGCTTTGGTTTTTCGTTCCTGTCCCACATCACCCTGTCGCTCCCCATCCCATTTGCCAAAGTCAATCAGTGTTGAGCAAGCATACATTTAATAGTTTATTGGTGGGTGCCTGTATATCATAATTTCAAAGTAATTGATCGTTCAACAAGACCACATAGGATCCTACGCTATCAGATCCTCACTTCTCAGATTAAAATTAAGAGGCAAACAATACAGTAAGAGAGCGGCTTTCTTAGAGCAGGCTATAGAAAAATCTGCCCTTCTAAATACTGTAGCATTCCCGCAGTAACGTTTAGGGTTTACAGCACAGAATACTCATTCAGCTTTATTTTCAGATTGGCTTGACCCAGATTGTTGCCCTCAGAAGCAAAGTGCTAGTCTTGAAGTTCTATGAACAGAAAGACACATTTAAGATTTTTACCTGAAATTAATACATTAGGATGGAGAAATACGCCTGCGTCTACAAAAAGCATTTTCTTTCAAAACCATTTTTTGTTCTAAGACGTATTCAGTCATAAAATAGAGTCTTAAATTCTATCCCATCCGTAACTTTTTCCTTTGCGTTTTACAGCAAAATATGGTAGAGAGCCTGGAAGAATGCAGCAGAACAACATTTACTCAGATAACTTTCTGCTGAAGTAATTTACATTCACACGGAGTGGTTAAGCACCTCAGGGCAGGCTCCGGAAGAGCTATGCTGCCATCTATTGGTCACAAAATACTCTTCAGATCTTCAAGAGCTTAGGAAAGCTAATCTTTTAAAAACAACTTTCCTGCATTTATAGATCACTCAAGACAACAACTCTCCTCTCCTTTCCCTTTGCTGCTAAGTATATAATGGACTAAGTAATTTGGATAGAATCATTTGCACAATATATCAACGGTGAGAGTTTTGCAGCTTAATTTAAGACTTGAATGAAGATCACTCGTGTGATCGCGTACAGTCAAGCTCTGTTTTTTCTTACAGATGTGATCACGTCCAAATACATTCAGCACTAAGGCACAACAAAAAGGTCATTGTGGAACAAGTAAATAATCCCAGCAATCAGCCAAAAAATATAAGCACGTAAGAGTAAACATTTCATAAAAAGGAGGCATCAACGTAAGTTATTTCAATGGGTTGTTAAGCAATCACCAAGAAAATTATGTAGCTAGAGAGCTCCTAACTAATTTTTCCTTCCACGATAATCCTACGGTGTTTAAGCATCCATCACCACCTACAAATTCTGTGAATTTCAGTGAATTTCTGATACTGGCTGCCATATCCTTCATGCTAAGGATTATCTGATGGATAAAAATGCAGTAAGTTATTTTAAATTAATAACTGCTTAAAAAAAAAAGGAAATTAAGGGGTTCTTTTCTTTTATTATTTGAATAGCATCCCCTGTTTGTCATGTTTTTTTGTTTTGTTTTAAAAATCAGACCACATGTACTTCCAGGGAACAAGAACAGCAGCTGGCAGCAGAGATCCCAGAACACTTACAAATTACAGAAGCTACATGCTCAAAGTACCAATTCTTTTCTTTCCTAGCACCAACAGGTTCTTAAAATCTTACTTTAGGAGACAAAATAAGTGTCATGCATTATTTCTGAGCAACTAAAAAGCCTGATTACTTGCAGTCACCTTTGCTAAAAAAGAAATCTGGAAAATATTTTCAACTTAATAGACCTCGTTTTGGTTTTAGCAACATCATTTGTTGGGACGTGACCAAAATCACTGTGCATCATTCAGGATAATTAGACTTTGAATTCCAAACTTGACTTTAAAAAGCTGCGTTATTTCATTTCAGTTACATTTCCAATAGGAAAAAAATTTGAGTCTTTATTTTCTTTTCTCCGTTGTGACACAGAAGTTCACATGCAATACAGCGGAGTCTCTAATGCTTTTTAGTTGGTGGTGATCCTTCTCTACCAAGACTCATCACTGCCCAAGCCCACTGTACTACTTTGTGCTGCAGTGTGTTCTGGTGCTAGTACGTCCATCACTGCTGTGGGTAGCCTAAGAAGAAAAACAGTACCTGAAGATTTCACTTGGGGTTATGAAGTTCTGGTGGGGATGGACTTTACTACCTGCCCAATGAGAACCAGCCCTGTCCGTATCTGCTCTTCTCCTCTTAGCCTTGACCAGTACCTACTCTCTTCTCCCCTCAATACACAGACTCTAAAAAGACTAGTGAGATTTTGAATAAAAAAAAATCCCACATCTTTTTCAGACAGGTGTTGATTGCTACTTATTTCAAGCCCGTGTATAAAGGCTAAATTCCTCGAACTCAAATCCCAGAATGGAATGCATCCCGACTTCTGAAAGGCCGAACTATCAGGAAGGAGAGAAGGTGACGAAGCCTATGCCAAAAGAAGAAACACAGCTGAAAAAGCGTTCCAAGATGCCCAAGTAAGATGATAATATGTATATGTTTCTCCTCTCATTATAGCTGATAACCAATGCCACGTATAGACATAACCAGTTATTTCACTGATGTAGACCCAGTCAGCTTCTGTGTGCCCAAGCGGTTTTAATAAGATCATGCAAGCCTGGATATAATCACTTGAAGAAAAAGGAACATGCAAGCACACACACAAAATTTAAGAGTGTTTAACGAGATTTTGGTAGTGTATTTTCTCAACCTTAGGAGGCAAAGGTTCTTTAAAGCCATTTTTCACCCTTTGAACGTGCACACTGCAATTTATTATTACAAAGCAAGATAGGGGAATCTTATTTGATACACTTCATTGTATTTTATATTAAAATTCAGGAATTATAAGCCTTTTTAATGCATAGAAATGTGAAAGAATTTACATGTTCTACTTTAGTAGTCAGCCATGTTATTGTCTGTTACCCTCAGCTGACTCTAATGTCAGAAGCAATACCCTTATCCATGAATCATGGGGGACCAAACCACCAGTTTTTACTCATGCAAAACTACCATTGACTCCAATGACTAGAAATTACTGCACATGTAATATGCAAACCGACACAATGATCTAAGACCTTTGCCAAAATTAAGCCCGAGAAGCATACATACCTTTTTCTTTTTTAATATACATGGTTATAATATCACTATTTTAAAACACATTTAGGATATTAAATCCTTTGCTATCAATATTAAGTGGATCTTTGCTTGAATCGAATTGGTCTCTGTTTTCGTACTGACTTTCTAATCCCATTTAAGTACTCTCTTCAACGAGCTTGCTTTTCTTAAACTTTTCTTTTATGAGACACTAACTGATACCACAACAGTATTTGGCACAGCATAACATAACCAAGAAAGGTCATCCTGCAAGAGAAAAAGAACTAGTGTAAGTTACTGCAGATTGGAACTGAAGGGTACTGGTATAGTAGCACCTGAAAAATAATGACTTTCTATATTGTGTTTCATTCTAGAACGCAGTATTAATCCTCTATCGTTGATACCTTTTTTTCTTTTTTTTTTAAGAGAAAGATTTGCCTGCAACTAAAAAAAAAAAAAGAAGGCAAATGCTGGCAACAGAAACAACAGAAAGAGACACATAACATACAGAAATCACCAAAATAAGAAGAGATTAGAAGGCCAAGACACAGGTTCTAACCCATGAAAGATGAAATGCTGGCCACTTTTACTGATGTCAGCATGCTTCTTTTTTAGGGAGGTCAAGTGATGTTTTATTTTCAAAAAAACCTTTTCAGAGAACAGATCAAATGGGCATATTTTCAAAGCAATATATGTGGAGGATTAAGGGAGTCCACGGAGCTTTGAAAATGTTCCTAACTCACAGACTATTTCTGATACACTGCATTTTATTTTCTTCTTACCCGTGCCTGAGTCTTTCTTCTCCCCGTCGTCCCAACCTCTTCTTTATTTGGATTCTCTTCCATTTTTCTCCCTTCCACCAATTTGGAGTTACTCATCTCCCTGCTGCCTCTTTTCCCTCTGTTTAATCTACCTATTGGCAGCCACGCTGTACTTCTCAAATTGTCTGTGTTGTTCAGCATTTAAAAACCACTTCCAGATTAATGTTTCAAACAGGAGGGTCCAGCAGCTGAAGCCAAAATCAAATCCCCCTGAGAAGGTCAAGTATTTCAAAATTAGTTTATCTCTAGTGACTTCCACATACCCTGCACGGTGGATTCAGCTGACTGTCACAGTGCAAGTTGCCGGTGTAGGCTCTGAACATCACCATGACAATGGAATACAACAGAGTATTGTTTCCCACTGTGGTAAAAATAATACATCTCAATGATATTTTGGCAACTTCAGAAAGCAAGCAGCATAAATTCTCACTACTCAATCTTTCAGCTTAGTTGGCTGTCTCATTAGGACTAAGCTTTTCATTTAAGTTTCCCTTTTTATCCATGTATCTCATGCGGAATGTGGATTCAAGCTACTTTTCAAAAAATTTGTAAAGTTTTTGTCTGGAGTTAATTATCACTTTTAGTGGTCAAATTAGAATTAGAATCTCAGTAAGACTTCGTATGTATACATATACTAGGCTTGAAGGTTACATCTAAACTACAACAGGATGGCAAGGCATTCGTGACCTAGACCATGATCTGTCAGTTCAGGAAGTTGCTTCTCTTCCTGAACATTTTGGGAGAGACGATGACTCCATCTGCACTTAAAAAAATTACATTTCCTCCCAGCAGAAACCAAAGTGCAAGGATGAGCGGGGGGG